>JAJJMB010000061.1:2702683-2817781 GCA_023531105.1 Papaver atlanticum
TTTCAGAGGAAAATGGTCTCAGACAATCACGCCTCCATTTCTCATTTCTCTGACATTCATGTGGGATGTAATGAAGAAGAGAAACGATTTCCTCTCTTTTAAGGGTTAGGATAATAAGGAAAATGGCTACAGACACCCCACTCATTAGATATGGGCTAACCCGTTCACATATGGCTTGTCGGTTCCGAATAACCGACAGCCCAATTCTCCGTTCGACTCAACTGTCAGTTGTGGGTACTGACTGTTCATTCTTCACCTCCATTGCTGCATAGCTTTAGCTGGCCCAAAGTATCATTCGCCTGTGTATTGATCTTTTTGACTTTTTTGTTCCAAATGTACTATTTCTTCTTCTTTTGCTCCAAATGACTCCAAAATACCTAAACACTCAAAAGAAAACATAAGGTACATAATTTACAAGAAAACATGCAAAGAAAGCATAAACAATAGATAAATAACAAGGTATTTACGACACCTATCACCTGGCACAAGCAAAATTAATGCATGATTTCAGCTCAATGCCGAAGCAAATGGCAATAAGCTTACAATAGCCTATGTGCAAGTCCAAGGCATGCCCTATGCTCGGACAGGACTCGAAGATGCATGCAAAAATGCATCACCATTAGTGTTCATGGTCTTGCACCCTTTCCAAAATAAGGATAAGTTGGAACAGTATGAAAGCTTCATTTAAGACATCATGCTTGCAAAGCATGTGTTGCAATGGAAAATTATCATACTTTTGCCTGGTGAACTCTGAAGCTTTACGACCGGGGCACTGCCATACGAGTAGCGCTTCGGGGAGTCTCGACTTGCGCGGCTTGGCGCCAGAGGCGTAATTTTTCGGTCCGTCTCATAACACCTTGAACTTGAGGTTTTATAGTCGAATCTTATTTTATGTCCAAGTCGTCTTTAAAGTACGTCCAACTTATCTCTATGAGGTTATGATTTGGGCGGACTGATCAGTCCCTCTCTCTTTCTGCGAAAAACTTTTTATTCATAACTGCTTGTCTTTTCATCCAGATATAGTTTGTATCTTGCTCGATTTCGCCTCTCAAATCAAGTGAGAAACTTAATGTACATATTGTGTAATTTGTAGATATTAAGATTCTGTGTCTTTTTTTTTATATATTTTTTTTAATTATGGTTTGGGCATTTTGCAACTCAATGTGGCGTGTTTCTCACTGTGTTTCAATAGGAAAGATGGATTTGTGGTTGTGATTCTCCTTCTGGTGTTGATGATGGGTATTGGGTTTTCTTTTGGAAGTGGTTTTTGGTGGCCGTCAGTGGTGATGAAGGCGATGGTAAAGGTGGTAACATAGCTTCCTTGTGACTTGTGTTGAGCAGTTGCTCCCTTCCCCTTTTCCCGGAATGATTCAGTTACTGGTTTCTTAAGGCCGTGAGTAACTCTTGATGACAGGTTGCATTGGAGCTTGGTAATGGTGGTGCTGCTTTGGCGGTGCTCTTCACAGTGATTACGGTGATAATGCAATGAATTGGGCTATGCTGGACTGTGGGTCGGATCGAGTGTTGTCTTTCGAGTCTGGTTTTATTGGTGTTAAGTTGGACCTGGATTTTGTATCTTTGACAATTGGACATTGCTCGTGATACCTTATGAGACTAATGTTTAATGTATTGTATGCTCTTTCTTATCTAATGTTTAATGTATTATATGCTCTTTCTTATCGAGTTTCCGTTTAGATTTCGACAATTTTTATTGGCATGTCCATGAATTTTATAATTGTTGTTTGTTAAAAGTTTATCGTTATGTTAGTCCCTAGTACGGTGTCATTTGTCCTGGTCATGGTCCTGCAATCGGGTCTGTGATAGCTCTTGGGAGCTATCATCAATGAATATCCAGTTTGTTCAAACTCGTCTCTAAACGAAGATTCCATGCGACGCACAACACAAGTAGGTGCATCCGCGCACATGTAGGTGCATCCTGTCTGCAGATAAGGCTTTAAACTTGGCATATCCGTGCTGCACAGTCGCTTATTGTGTTTGCCGTGGAAACGACCCCAGTTTGACGTTTAGATTTGGAGATGTCCTTAAACAAAGATTATAAAAATAAAATAAAAACGCGAGACCCACCAAGATACTATGTAGGACCGAATGGGTATATTATTGGTTATATTTCGCATCCTCATGCGTTATACGCAATAGATTAATCGCATCCTCATGAAAAATAAAATTGTTAAATAGGAGGAGGAGGAGAGTACTAGAAACACAACACTTGGTTCTTTATTCTCTCTTTCTCCGACTCATATCCACTCTGCAACTTTCTCGAAAGCTAAACAAGTTCTTCCTCCTCATTAATATCATCAAACAACACAAGAAGATGTTGCCACTTTCTCTATCTAATTGTTAAAACCTAAGATTTATTTCCCCCACAAATACTGGTTTCTCAATTCTCTGCAATCCCTGTTGTTGATCTGCCATTACTGGGTTTATTCTCTGTTTCTTGATCTTTTATAAACGCCGGTAAGATCCGATTAATCTTCTATATAGTGAATCTCTTAGCAATTTATGATTGTGGGTTTTTCTTAGATTCAATTTATTTTGTAATATTTTTGTTACCCTATGGTGATCTTTCATTGTGATGATATTCTGTTGTACAATAGAATAGATTAGCTTTGTTAATAGTAATAATATGTTAAAGGCTTCATACTTTGCAGCTATAAATGATTAATCTTGGATCTTATCTATTGTTAATTGATATATTTAGTGGAATAAAAGTTGTACCGTTACTTGTCACATTAGTATTTAATTGTTAATGCTGAAGCTTCTTTGTTTAAAACAAAAGAATTAAAAAAAAATGTTTCTTTTTTAATCGACCCTGGTTTCTGATCTGGACAACTGATTTTCTTGTTCTACTTTTGGATTTTGCGGAATGAAACATGATTTTGTGATCTCATGTGCATGTTGGTTTGGTTGTAATTGTTAGTTTCTTGTGTTGTTTGATATGGTTTAGTTACTGGTATTGTTTTTCAGGCACGGCATGGCTCCGAGACCTAATGCTGGGGATGGAAAGACTCGAGGCTCTATGTCCTTAGTTATTGTAGTTGGTTTGTGTTGTTTCTTCTATCTCTTGGGTGCATGGCAGAGGAGTGGATATGGGAAGGGAGATAGGATAGCTGAGCAAGTGACACAGCTAACTGACTGCAGTGTAATCCCTAACCTGGAGTTTGAGACCCATAACAAAGGCAACTTTGACGCAGCTATTGATGACTCTTCCAAGGCCACACAGTTTGAGTCATGTTCTGCCGACTACATTGATTACACGCCTTGCCAAGACCAAAGACGAGCTATGACTTTCCCAAGAGAGAACATGAACTACAGAGAAAGGCACTGCCCTCCCGAGGAAGAAAAGCTGCATTGCCTTATCCCAGCACCAAAAGGATATGTGACCCCATTCCCATGGCCCAAGAGCCGTGATTACGTACCCTATGCAAATGCTCCCTACAAGAGCTTGACAGTGGAGAAGGCTGTTCAGAATTGGATTCAATATGAGGGCGATGTGTTTAGATTCCCTGGTGGAGGAACACAGTTTCCTCAAGGAGCAGATGCTTATATTGATCAACTTGCAGCGGTGATCCCAATGGAAAATGGGACAGTGAGAACTGCTCTAGACACTGGTTGTGGGGTATGATACCACTTCCACCTCTTACTCTTACTACCTCTTGTTTTACAGGATACACCCACTAATTTTACTTTTTTTATTTTTCGCGGTGGTTTTTATTGTTATTATTATTTTCTGCTTTCAGTTCTTTTTTTTGCTTAATTAATTATTAGTGCTTGTATGCATCCACTGAGTATTGCAAATTCTGGGCAGGTTGCAAGCTGGGGTGCTTACCTTATGAAAAAGAATGTATTAGCCATGTCATTTGCACCGAGGGACTCGCATGAAGCTCAAGTGCAGTTTGCTTTAGAAAGAGGCGTGCCTGCTGTTATTGGTGTGCTAGGAACAATAAAGCTTCCTTACCCTTCAAGAGCATTTGACATGGCACACTGTTCCAGATGTCTAATCCCATGGGGCGCTAATGGTATGTGTAATCTACAATTGTCACCTTGTGATCTTTTATGACAAATTTCTCTACTTTTCAAAGAAAAAAAGATTAAAAAAAGAAAAAAGAGCATCCAAAGAAAGAAATCAGCATAGAGAATGCTAGTGATTGTACATCAGCTAATGCTCTACAATTGTTTCTGATGATACTTCTGTTTGCATAGATGGTATGTACATGATGGAAGTGGATCGAGTTTTGAGACCTGGCGGTTACTGGGTACTTTCTGGTCCTCCAATCAATTGGAGGATTAACTATGAAGCATGGCAGCGCCCTAGAGAAGAACTACAAGAGGAACAACGAAAAATCGAGGAAGTTGCAAAACGACTTTGTTGGGAAAAGAAATACGAGAAGGCTGAAATTGCAATCTGGCAAAAAAGAATGAACGCCGACTCATGTCCCGGTAGGAGTAATTCTCGTGATAGTATGTGTGGATCTACAAACCCGGATGATGCATGGTAAGTGGCTTGAATGCACCGATTGTTATGTATTTTGAAAGGAAAAAAGAAATTACCTTGTAGTTTTTTTTTTCCTTCCCACAAGTCCTGTTATTTGACACCTGATGCAATCACATTCAAGTATAATCTATTTGTGGTGTGCTTTGATCGGCACATGTTGGTACTTGGTAGTACTTTGTAGAGATTAGCGGACTACCAGCTTTACATGAAAAACTAACCTGTATCTGTCCCTACCGGCATTGTTTAATTTTTTTTTGTCAAACAACATTAACTACTGTATGCATGATGTGACCTTATTGGTCTGTGAAAGGCATCACGTTCTCATTCTTGGTTGTTGCCATTCTATTTTAGGTATAAGAAAATGGAGGCATGCATAACCCCATATCCTGAGGCCAACAGTCCAGATGAAGTTGCTGGAGGGGAGATAAAGCCATTCCCTGAAAGGCTAGACTCTGTTCCTCCTAGAATTTCTAGTGGATCTATTTCTGGAGTCTCTGTAGAAACCTACCTAGAAGACAATAAATTATGGAAGAAGCATGTGAAGGCGTACAAGAGGGTCAATAAGATCCTTGACTCAGGAAGGTACCGAAACATTATGGATATGAATGCAGGATTTGGAAGCTTCGCAGCAGCAATCGAGTCTCCAAAATTATGGGTTATGAACGTTGTTCCCACCATAGCTGATATAAGCACTCTGGGTGTCGTTTACCAGAGAGGGTTGATTGGTATATGTCATGACTGGTATGACTTTCTGAACTTTTGGCACTTCCAATTACTGGTTTTTGCAATACAACAACCATTCAGGATGGTCAATGTTTACTCATATACAGTATATTGGTATATTGCTTTCATTTAAACATCTTTCTTGTCTGTTTCTTGATCCATTTTGCAGGTGTGAGGCCTTCTCAACATACCCCAGAACCTATGACCTTATCCATGCTAATGGTCTTTTCACCTTGTACAAGAACAAGTACGTTCTAAAGGGCAATATTTTTTTCCATCACTGTATACATGTTCCAACTTAGTTTCTATTGAAGCTTACCCTTCGTTTGTTTTTCCAACCAACTACCAGATGTAATGCAGAAGATATTCTTCTAGAAATGGATCGTATTCTTCGACCAGAAGGGGGAGTAATTATTCGTGATGAAGTTGATGTACTAATGAAGGTCAAGAAGCTTGCTAATGGGATGAGATGGAACACAAAGCTAGTCGACCATGAAGACGGTCCCCTTGTTCGTGAGAAGATATTGTTTGCAGTTAAACGATACTGGGTTGTTGGTGAAAATTCGACTTCTTCCACGTAGATATTGAACTAGGCGAGAGAGAGAGACCACAAGGAAACCTCAAGCAGGCAAACACTGCTCTCTGGAACGGGTACACATACATTTATTTATAGCTCCAACCATTATTTTATTTTTTTGACCAATGAGGAAGTTATGACCGAAGTTCGTAAGGGTGTAAAGAGAAGTTATCATTAAGTTACTTCGGCATAATATTTATAGGTAGTCTAAGCTTTATAGTAGTTTCTGATGTAATTTTTTATCTTTCCCATTTTTGAAAACTGATTCTGTTATGAAAACAGCGGACTTTGATTAGTCCATCCATTTCTGATGTAGTTTATCAGTTTCCTTTTGTCCTATTATTGTTGTCATTCCCATAACCTTGCACAGCGCAGCCTGCTGCTCCAAAAGAAATCTTGGTCCTTCTCGAGCCACTAGTTTAGGTTCAGGCACCCAAAGTCTGAAACTATGGTGTGGAAACCTCAGAGCTTCATTTGCTGCATTACGGGATGTTGGTGCATAAGCTTTATTTCTTGAGATAATGCATCTGCTTCTTATTCTTTTGTTTATAAAAATGAGAAGCCAATGAAAGGGGGCAAACATTTTTTTGATAGAAAAAAAAATGATGGAAAAAAATGATGGAAATGAAGAAAGACTGAAAGCAAGCTGATTGCAAATCTGGGAAGCTAATCCGTGCTCAGAAAATCCTACCCAAACTCTGACAGCTGACAAAATTGTTAAATTCATAAACCGTGGCTGTCTCAAATCCTCCTTAAAATCTGCAAGTCAAATGAGCATAGGATATCTTCTCTTTTGTAGAATAAGCATTGTCTTATCTGCTGACTGCCAGGGAAATATGGGTATTGGTCTCTAACGAGGATGCAGGAAATATATATTGTATATATTATTGAGGCAAGGCAAGAGGCGACATTGGAAACTGGGATGGTAGAGGGTAGTTGAATGAAATAGGAGCTGAGGCAGCTTTCCAATGGGCAATCTAGAGAAGTGGTGATTTTAAACCCGCTCTGGAGCTGCCGATGGAAACGTATGCCGAGACAAAGAACAGATAAAAGTTTAATACAGTTGAACCCCATGATTTAATTCGCCATAAATTATAGGGGTTATACTGCACAACCTTTTGAAAAAACACAAACAGGTTAACGACTCCTAGTGGATTTTGGTAACCACTAGGAAAAAAAACTCCATTTGTACAAAAAAGAAAAACGAGTCGGTCCGGTCCAGGCTTGAACCGGGTTAAATCAATGTTGTGTCTCATTATGGGTTGCACGGACGCTGCATTTTTTGAGCCGTGTCCGCGTCCGACGTGCGTCGAACACGGGACGCGTATTGGACGCTGACACGACGCGTGTCCGACGCACCAATGTGCGCGTCCTGCGTGAGTCTGGTTTGGATGCACTGATGACTCGGGTTTGAAGCGTTTTTGTTTTTTCATTTTCATTTAAACTTCTTCCATTATTTTTACTATTATTAACTAAATGAAGAAAGGTGAACATTTAGATCAATCATTTAGGTCTTTATTAAGGTTTTGTAATTGGAAATGACATCACGTATACCCTTGGTTGGGCATGTGTTGTTCTAAGAATGCATTTTGATTGTGCCATGTGATTAATAGTGATTGATTGCTTGACCTTCGGTGTGTATAAACAAATGATCTCTTATTTTCTTTTGAAATTTATACAGATGTAACATCATTTTCTAATTTTTAGGATTGAAACACTTAACTTTAGGCTAGGTTTTAGGATTTTTATATAAATACACTAGATGACCGCTGCCACGGTGGGATGGCCGATCGAAGAAATCGACCGAAAACGTGACTCAAAACTCGACAACTAACGCCCGCTTCAATTCTCTTAGCTCCAAATCTTAATTAAAAATGGTTAAAAAAAATTACGAAAAATTCACTTAAATTCCATCGTATATAGTATCAAAATGCATTTGAACCCTAAACAACAACCAGCACTGGACAATGGTACAAGTATCAAAATGCCTTTATTTTTAGGAACATAAAGTAGAAAGTATCTGATGACGACAGGTTTAAGAAAAGCAAAAACAAAAAGAACAAAAGAAAGGTTCCAATGCAAGAATAATGCTACTCGTAGAATGTGAACACAGATGTAACGAAGATAGCATCGTGTCCATAATCAATGTTCGCAATATTAACAAAATGCAATATTAATAAAATGAATATGGGTTGATAACTAAACTTCTGGGGAAACTCTGAACTTGGGGGCTCGTCATCGCCTCGTTTCTACTTTGCATCACAAATATGCGTATAAGATTAAAACAATGAACGAAGACTAGAAACGTATCAAAACAATAAGTGCGGAATGTAAATAAGACGATGATTTACGTGGTTCAGCACTAAGGCCTACGTCCACGGGGTGTTAGGTTTTTCACTATGGATTGAATAAGATTACAAGAGATAGTCAAATGACTCTGAGTAGGGTACGAAGATAGGGGGAGATAGATAAAACTCATACCTATGAATTACAATCTCTTTCTCTTACTAATAATAATTCTCTCTTTTTCTCTAAAATTGGTCGACCCCGTTTCCTTTGGTTGAGCAGGGTATTTATAGTCTTCCCAAGTGGGTCCCCCTCCTGGCAGACGTGGTTGCTTATTGTCTTGGTTGTTGTGCCGATCCCGAAGATAGTCTTCGTGCATTTCCGATGATGTCCAACGGTAATGTGCTGCAACGATGGTCAACCTCTGCTTCTTCCATAGAGATTGTGACACGTGCCCTAGGTGCGTAGCATTAAATGTGGGTGGTTAGGCAGTCTGCACGCGCCAGACAGCTGTAGATGCAGATGTCTCTTCGATGTCAGAGTGGCTTCATCACTATCGTCTATTTTGAATTTATCCTGGGATTGGGTAAAATAGCCTTTATGATATTATCCTTTACTTCGCGACTTTACTCTCATCGGGTACTCCCTAACTCTATGATGGTTGGATCCGTCTTGTGATGAAAACGTGGCAGATGATGAGTCATCTCCCTGGGGTGTTTCATCAGGGCATCGTAGCCTGATGCTTCCTTGTCTTATGGTGTACACGTGTTAGTATTTTTGACACGTGGTCAATTGAGGATTATTTGTATACAATTTGCCCCTGTTCTTCTAAGTTTGACGAGAGTCAAAAGTTGAAGAAAAATTCTTTTCCCATTACTCGTAATAACTTCTCCTTGGTTTTCGGGCACGTTTCCCATTCCTTGTAATAACTCCCCCTCGATTTCCGAGGCGGTTTCTTCTTCATTTATGGTGGCTATAAATGCGGGAGAGGGTATAAGTGAAATAATTTTTATCCTCATTCTCATCCTTATTCTTATTCTCTTCTGCTTCTCTTTTGTCTTCTGAGAAAACATTTATTTCGATTGAACTCAGAGGCGGTTTTGTTCTCTTGCTCTTTACTTCTGTTTATAGCTTACCTACCTCGTATCGATTATTCCTTGGATATATCCTTGTGTCTGAGTGGATTTAATCTGTGATTCCTTGCTTTAATCTCTCAATTCCGCCATTGTTGCAGGTATGTCGAACTCTACTGCCATGTCCATGATTTAATCAAATTTGCTTATGTTAGTGATGCTTCTGGATTTTGTGATGAAGAACATTATATACGAAAGTATATATACTTGCCCCTGTTCTTTATCAAAAAATCTGGGACCGTTTTATTGATTTCTGTCGTAGCATATTTCTGGGTTTTTTTGAACTGAAAGGTATTCTGGTTGTAATTCGGTGTTCATAGATCTAATTTTGACCTTCGTTACCGCCCCTTTTAGGTTATCATGGCGGATAACGAACGAAGACCAGGCTCTCATAGGTCTCTACAACGGAGCCCTTACAAATCTCCTCCGCCCAGAAGCCCCGATTTATCTCCCCCGAAGGGTCCACTACCTAGATCTTCTCAATCAGATCTTCGTCCTCGTAAGCGTTCTTCGTCATCTAATCCGAAGGCTTCCTCTTGGCAAAGGGAGGAAGTTGCGAGAGGTTCCCGTTATGCAGTTGATCGTCCCACAAGCAGGTCTTCGTAGCGTTCAGAACCGTTGGCGGCCCAACCTCTTCGCTCTATTTCTCCTGATGCCCCATTGGTTTTTCAGATGTCTAAGCCTTCGTTGAAAGATGCTTCGTCGAAAAGCCTGAACTTGTCGAGGAATCCGTCGGTGAAAAGAAAATCTTCGGATGTGAGTCCTCCGCGGAATTCATCATCGGGCAAAGCAGCGTCTTCTATTGCTACCCCTTCGGCTCAGATTGTTATGGCTCCTCAGAAGAAGAAGCGGGATCCTGTCTCTTTTAGGAATATTGATCTTGAAGCTTTTAAAGTGAAGCATGGTCTTGAGCGTTTTGAGGTTCGTTTTTACCACCATGGGGACGATCTTACTTATGACATGATAACAAATTACAAGTATGATTCCCAGCACCTCTTGACCACCATAGGAGCGTTCGAGGCGGGTTTGATGTTTCCTCTGTATAAATGGAATGACTCATTTTATTACGATGTGTTGGCTCATCGGGGTGATGGTACTACTACTCATACTCACTGCCGCTCAGTGGTCCAACTAAGTGGAAATTACTTGAGGTGTCTTCATGAAAGCTATCTTCGAAGTAAAGATGAGACTTTGATGACATGCTACAAGCCTGATCCTAATCAAAAGGGTTGGTATACTGCTAAAAATTTCAATGCTTCGTTCGGAGATTATGTTAATAGCAGAAACCGAAAGAGATGGAGTGTTTGGCTTCGTACAATCGCCGCTCTTCGTGGTAAGATCCGTCTTTTAAGTGAAGTAAGTGATACGAAGTTGCGGTATGTTTCCGGTACCAAAAATTCTGAAAATCCGAAGCTTTTTCCCCTTAAGGAGCGTCTTCGTCGTGACCATGATCATGAGTGGCATGCTACCCCCATCGATATTATTGGTCATTGGGCCTACGGATGGGTTCCTGGTGAACATGGATGGCGTCCTACTGATCAGAGCAAGCCTCGTGCCGATCCTCCAGCCCGCTACGGGTAATTACTGCCCTTGGGCTCTGAATTTTGCCAGGATGAAGTTTGATTATCGGATTGAGATGCGTTTTTCACATTGTTGTGCTTTCTCTCCCTTTTATTCCGTGGTGTTTTTATTTATCTGTTTCTTTGTTAGGATGATGGTGATAACTAAAGTTCTGAGGCCGTTCTTCCCTCAAAGGGCAAAGCTACTGTCAAGGTATGATTTTGATCTGCTGTTAAGTATATATGTTTCCCCCAGAATCAGAGGTTGATAAGTGCTTCTTGTAGGATCCCAAAAAGTATAAGATTTGTCATGTTGAGTCTTCCACTTCGAAAATGGAAGAAACGGAGATTCCTGAAGTTATTAGCCCTGTGGGTGATGAAGAAGTAGAATTTGATGACGATGAGGAAGAAACCGATGAAGAAGAACGTACTGAAACTTCTCCTGATGAGGAAGAAAACGAAGAGGACAGGGGAGGGATCATATGGCTGATCCTGAGCATACTCCTTCTCCTCACCAAGAGACCGGAGGTGGTGGTCTTCAATCATCGATTCCTGGGTAGATGAATATTCCATAATAGAACCAGGAGTTTTCTTTTGGAAAGATTTACTCTGCTGGTGGCCAGCCTGACTTAGGTTCCATGATGGGGATAGCTTCGGACTTCTCGTTGTTGTCTCCTAATGACAACTGGGAGGTGGAAGCTGAAGACGACGGTGGAAAAGAGATCGAGAAAGAAGACAGTTCTGATGGTGAAGATGCTGAGCTTCATACTGCCAAGGAGGAAAAAGATAAAGAAACCGCTATCGGTACATCTTCTGAGGGTTTCGTGAATGCGGTGATGCGCAGCGATGATGATACGACCTTCGACTGTTTGAAAAAGAAAGGCCTCGTGAACGTGCCTCATCTTGCCCCTGTTATCCCAGGTGAGAGGGACTCTGATGCTTTTACTCGTCAACATATGGAATTGTCGTCCCGGGAAAAAGTAACCGATGTATGGCAGCGTAGCATTGATACTACTCTCCCAACGAATCTCTTAGCTACCCCTCCTTCGACTATTGCTGAAATGATGGCCATTGTTGATGGGCATCAGTATGGTTTTCCTCGGCATCGCATTCTTGAGGTAGTATGCTGCCCTCATCGTGCTTTTATTTCTCTTTCCTTAGTGATGCTGATGCCCCTATTCGTCGCAGTTGGCCCGAAGCGAGTACTGCAACCACTCTCTCTATCAAATTTTTAGAGCTAAGGCACTTAAGTTGGAGGCGAAGCTGTGTCAGAGAGATGGTGAACTTCAGTCTGCTCAAGAACTGATTGAAGCGAAGGATAAAGAAATTTCAGAGTTGAAGGAACAGCTGAAAGAGAAACAACAGAGTGGGTCCGCTGAAGAGGGGCTTCGTCAAGAGGTGGCCTTTCTTCGTATAGATTTAGAGAAGGCTCGTAACGATGTTGCATCGGCAGGCACTTCGACTAAAGGTATGCCTCTTTCACTTCGTCTACCTTCGCCCTTCTTTTTTTTGTTAAGTGTTCTTTCTGAGTTAGCCGCCCCTGTCTTCAGTGGGTAGTGCCGAAGAAATAGTATGGCTTCGGGGTGAGAGAACTCGCCAGGCTTAAAAAGTTGGTGTCAAAAGTAATAGAAGTATCTAATAATTGGAATTCTCGTGTCGATCAACATAATAAATTCCTGGAGGGCTATCGGAAATAACAAGACCAGATGTTTGCAATGCAGAATTATGTTTCCGTCACTCGTAACCAGTTTGAAGGTACAATGCAATGGACACATCAGTCTCTTTTTGAGGCTCAGGATGAAGCTTCTCGAATAGAGGCCAGGGTGACGGACTTAGAAGTTGAGCTCCGTGAAGCTCGCTCATACCATGATCCTGAGGTTCGGAATTATATTCAGCAGCTTGTTCGTGAGCGGGATGATGCTATGGCAGAAGCACATGCTCCGAGTCAGGATTTGTCCGCTTCTCGTGCCGATGTTGCTCGTTTAGTTGACTCAGAGAAGGATCTTGAGGTTAACATTTATAGACTTACAAAAGGGATCGAGGGGATTAATAACGAAGTTAACCATCTTCGTCATTTGGATTCAATGAAGCAGGTAGAGTTAGATCAATGCCAACTTGATCTCGAAAACTGTCTGCTCGACTATAAGAAACTTTCCACTGAATATGATTTCCTTGACGAAGCCCGGGACGCCGTAGTAAATGAATTTGAGATAGCTTCGGCTAATGTCGAAGGTATATATTAGTTGAATTTGAGATAGCTTTGGTCGTGTGTAGTTGTTTATTTTCTTCTCCTGATAAGTCCTTTTTTATTTTCAGAGCTCGAGGGACAATTTCTCCTTGCAAATGAAAAACTTGAAGCGTCTCAATCTGAGTTAGTCAAACAACAAGAGCGTGCCAAGCATTTCGAAGGGTTTTCCGGGACTTTGGATGTGTCTGTGAAGGAATCTACCAAGGAAGTGGAACGGTTGAAGTCTTTGTTGACGAAGTTTGAGCTCACGATAAATGTCATCACCGTTGAGGCTCGTCGTCAGTTAGCCTTTGAGATTAACAAAATGTTATCCCAGATAGAGCAATGACTCCTGAAGTATGGCATCACTAAGAAGTACAAGCGTCGTCCCGTTCCCGAACCCTTGGTGACTAATTCTGATCCCTCTTCCGGAGGTAGTATTCCTTCATCTCAGAAGGAGCGGTATGCCGATCGCCCCGAAACCGAACCTTTGTTGAAAGAATAAAAGCTGTTAAACATTCGTTGTAGGATAGATGTTTGATCACTGGTGATTACATAGCTTCTGTGCGTCCCTTGTATTTCTTGTTTAATTTCCCCAAGCTTGTAATCAACTTTTCTTTTAATGGAATGGATCATCGGTCTTTTGGTATGTACAATTTTGATTTTCCTGTAATGTCACTTTATGCATTTTAATTTATTTAGGAAGCGAAACAAAATGAGAGTGTGTTGTAAAATAACGAATGTGTGTACCTTCCTTATTAGATTTGGACATGTCACCCAGTCGGCTAGTCCTTGACAAGAGGACTACCTAACGGTGGGGGTTCATGCAGCGTTCTCGGGTACATGGTGTATTATTGAATATTTACATTCACCCGTCCCGCCGAACCGCTGCATGGTGTTAGTTTGGGTATATCTTTCTACTGGATGCCTTCCCCATGGTCGTACACTCGTAAATGCTGATAGGGGAGTCCTGAGAGATTGTACATATGTACTTTCCCCAATGTAAACGTAGAAGTAAGAGATCGTTATCGAACTCTTCGATGTTCTCCGAAGATTGTGACAAAAAGATTCTTTTTTTATTGATGTAGTGAGGTCTGCTATTCCTCGGCCAGAGATAGAAACACATCAAGCGGGTACGCTATCTTCTTCTTTTGGTACTCTTCACGCAGATGCAGAACTGCGTTGCTTCATGGATAGTATGGATTGAGATATTTTGCATTCCAAGGGTGCCTTAGGATTTCTCCCTTTAAATTGCGCAGGTAGTACGATCCCTTTCCTGCAATATCGTGTATTAGAAATGGCCCTCCCCATGTTGGTGCTAATTTACCCACTTATTTTCTCGCTGATATTGCGGTATATTCCGTAGCACATACTGTCCTTCCACAAAATTCCTAAGCTTAACTTTCTTATTGTATTCTCTTGCTAACCTACGTTGATAATTCTCCATTCTTTATAACACTGTTTCTCTTCTTTCGTCTAGGTCATCAAGTCTTTCTAGCATCATGTCCGTTGTGAGATTATTCTCCCATGCCTCGGTTTTTGTTGTAGGCATAATTATTTCCGTTGGGAATACTTCTTCGGTTCCATAGGTGAGCAGGAATGGGGATTCACCGGTCGCTGATCTTCGTGTGGTTCGGTATAACCATGGGCTGTTGTGTAGCTGCTCACACCATCGACCCTTATGTTCATCCAGTGTTTTCATGAGGATAAGAGCGATGGTCTTATTCGTGGCTTCGTCTTGTCCGTTACTTTGAGGGTAGATGGGGGTGGATTTGTTCTTCTTGATCTTGAATGTATCGAAGAGCATATCAATGTTTTTTCCTTGCAGCTGCTTACCATTGTCGGAAACAGTTTCTGCAGGAATGCCAAATCTGCAGATGATATTTTGAAAGTGAAAGTGAATATGTCTACATCTCTGATTATGGCCAGAGCTTTGGCTTCCACCCATTTGCTGAAGTAGTCTGTGGCTACTATCAAAAATCGCCTTTTTCCCGTGCCTTCGACTAGTGGTCCGACGATATCAATTCCCCATTTTGCAAATGGCCAAGGGATTCCTACTGAATTCAGCTCTGTTGCTGGTGCATGGATCCTTTTGGCGAACCGTTGACATTCTTCACATCTTCTAGCCATCCTAGCGGCATCTTGTATCATTTGTGGCTAATAATATCCTTGCATCTTAGCTTTGTCTGCCAATGACCTCATCCCGCTATGATTTCCAGCGTCTCTGTAATGAATGTCTTTCAAGATTCGATGGCCCTCCTCCCTGGATCAACAACGTAATAGTGGTCCGATGAACGATTTTTTGTATAGAACTCCGTCACAAAGCTGGTACCTTCCTGCCTTTGACTGCACTTTTCTGGCTTGCTTTACATCTGCGGGAGTGCCCCTTCTTCGAGGAAAAGATGACTTCGGTTCTCCAATCTTCTTCGTTGCTAAAATCCTCATCTTCATTTTCCCTTGAGAGGATATCATCTTCGGCAAAATCTTCGACAATATCTTCCCCTACTTCGTCTTCGTGATCGGTTGTAGCGAGGACTTGATGTGATTTGATCGAAGGTTTATATATTCTTCCTATCTTTATGGTGGTAACGTTTTTATACCTTAACATTGATGATATGTAAGCAAGGGCATTGGCATGCCTGTTGTCTTTCCTGCATAGGTATCGGAACTTGATATTGGGCACCTGTGACGCTAAACTCTGGACAAGGGCCATGTATGCTGAAAGAGTTTCGTCGTAGGTGTTATACTCTAGTTCTATTTGTCGGATGACTAACTGTGAATCGCTTGTCAGGCGTACATCAGTTATTCCCAGTTCCAATATCAGGTGAGAGCATGAACGACATCCTCGTACTCCACAATGTTGTTGGTGTGGTCTTCAAATTCCAGCCTCAGCGCATGCACCATTTTTTCACCTGTGGGTGTCGTAATAACGATCCCTATTCCTGCACCATCTTTGTTCCTAGATCCATCGACGAAGACTTCCCATCTTCGTTGGTTAGCGGGTTCGAGCACATCAGTGGGGTCTTTTTCGTCTTCTTTTCCCCCTGGTAGGCCCTGCACTTCTTCGTCGTTATCTAACGGTAAGTCAGCTAGGAAATCTGCTAGGACTTGTGACTTTTGAGCAGTTTAAATCTCGTGTATGATGTTAAATTGCTCTAATTGGGCATTCCGCTTGGCCATCTTTCCCACTTTTCCTGCATTCTTGAGAACAGACTCTAGCGGGGCCTTACTCAGGATACGAACATAGTGAGTCAAGAAGTAGGTCCTCAGCTTCTGCGTCGCAAATACCAACGCTAAAATGAGTTGCTCGATCTTCGTGTAATTTCTCTCCGCTGCATTGAGGGTCTTACTGACATAATACACTGGTTGTTCCACCTTTGATTGGTTCTGACTAGCACCGCGCTGACTGCATCTTCAGTTGCGGCTATGTATAATGCCAACACCTCATCGGGTTCAGGTTTATGGAGGATTGGGATCGTCGCCAAATACTTTTTGATCTTTTGAAAAGCTTCTTCGCACTCAGGAGTCCATGCAAATTTGTTCTCCTTCTTTAGAATTTTTAAGAAATGCTTGCATTTGTCTCATAACCTTGCGATGAATCTTCCTAGGGCCGCTATGCATCCATTGATTTTTTGAACTTCTTTCAAATTTCTTGGGGACGGCATTTCCACGATAGCTTGAATCTTCGATGGATCGACTTCGATACCTCTTTTCGTTACTAAATAACCGAGGAATTTGCCTGATGTAACACCAAAAGTACACTTCTTCGGGTTTACTTTCATGTTGTATTTCCTCATCATGTTGAAGATATCCTTTAAATCTTGAAGATGATCCTTGCGCAACTTGCTTTTGACAAGCATGTCATCAACATAGACTTCTAGAGTGCGCCCGATCCATGGTTTGAAGATTGCATCAACCATCCTATGGTATGTTTCCCCTGCATTTCTTAATCCAAAGGGCATACGAGTGTAGCAGTAAAATCCATGTGGAGTAAAAAATGTTGTATGTTGCTGATCTTCTTCTGCCAAAGCTATCTGGTTGTAGTCGGAGTATCCATCCATGAATGATAGTTCTTCGTGTCCCTCAACTGCTTCTACCAATTGGTCGATGCTTAGAAGTGGATAACTATCCTTCGGACATGCTTTGTTGAGGTTAGTGAAATCGATGCATATCCTTACCCCACCGTTCTTATTTGGTACGATGACCATGTTCGAGATCCACGTGGGGTACTTGACTTATTTTATGAACTCTGCTTCCATGAGTTTGTTTAGCTCCTTTTCTACCGCCTGATGGTATTCTGGTGCTATCTTGCGTAATTTCTGCCTGAAGGGGTTAGTGCCAGGTTTTATCCGAAGCTCATGCCATATGATCTGGGGATCCATCCCTGGCATATCTCCTAACTTCCATGTGAAGATGTCCGCATACTCCTTGAGCAATTTAAATAAAGCTTCTTCCCGATCCTCATCTAGTAACGTCCCTATTTTTATCATCTTTGAGTCTTCTTCCGATCCAATATTTACTTCCTTGGTGGGTTCGACTGAAGTGAACGTTGTCTTGGGATCCCCTAGATGAGGAACGTTCTTTAATTGCTATTTGGGGGGTTCTTTGGTGCTTTTTTCCCATGAGGTACTGGCTTTGGCAATCAAGACGGTGCTATTCTTCGCTAAGCCTTTTCCAGAAATCTCTTCGAAATACTGGTCGATCGCTTTGTCCTTGGCTTGTGCTTTATTTTTACCCCTTCGGGTTCTTCGTTGCTCTTCCAGTTCAATGTTGAGTTGATTTTGCTGGGATTGGCATTCTTGTGCAGTGACTTGGTCTCCCTTGATTTCCATTTCCCCTCGGGGGTTGGGAACCTAAGGTATTGGTGATATGTCGCTGTAACTCCTTTGAGTTTGTGTACCCATCGTCGTCCGATGATGGCATTGTAGGGTGACGGTGCATCTACTACGCTGAATCTGGTACTGACTTTCATCGGTCCAGCCTTGACTTCTAGGACAATGTCCCCCAAAGACTTCGTTGCTGCTCCGTTGAATCCATAGATAGTGTAGTAAGAAGATATTAATTGCTCGTTGTTCAACTTCATTCGCTTGAAGGTATCATACAATAGGACGTTGACTGAACTCCCCACATCGATCAAGATCTTCTTTATATTCCATCCCGAGACCGGTAATGTGAGCACCAAGGGGTCGTTGTGATCTTCCATGTCCTTTTCAAAATCGTCAGCAGCAAAGGTTAGAGGCGCGTTCATCCAATCCTCGTGCTCATCAACTTCCTCTTCATCGATCTTATACAACTCACAGTAGTACTGGAATTGTTTCCTCAATCTCTTTCCGATCTGATCAGTTAATGCTGGGCCGCTAGGTTCTGAGAAGGAAATGATATTGATTGTTCGGTCATTCTCAGGTAAGTTGACTTGCTTGCTTCGGTTGGTCCTTCTTCGGTTTTTGGCTTTTGAACATATTGTGTAAGATCTCCAGCGTCAATCAACTTCTGGGTCATTATCTTGAGATTCTTACACTTCTCTGTTTGGTGACCGTTGAAGCAGTGATACTCACAGTATTCCCTTGATTTTTCAGATCTTGGTGGTTGTTTCCCCTTAGACCATGGCCATTCGAGGTTGGTTCGGTCCTTGATATCTCGTAAGATACGAACATAGCTTGTGTTAAGCTTTGTGTAGACCTGATCTTCGAATTTTTGATCGTTGCGTCGATGGTCATCTCTTCGTCCTCTCTTATCTTCGTTAAAGCGTTCGGTTGAGTTAGTCCTTTTGACCCGTTGGATTGTTCCACCGAGTTCGTTCGATGAGGCTTTTGCACATGTGCTCTGGGATTGTCCCGCTGGATTTCTTCCAATCTGGCGTTCTTTTTAATGATCACCCAAAGATCTCCTTCGGTTGTAGGGTTACTCCCATGGATCTCAACAAACAACGGGCTCATTTTGTCCAGTCCCCATTTATAATAATTGATGCTGACCAACGGGCTAACGTTTCCTATCGCTTGAAAAATCTTGTGCCACCTATCAGTGTACTCTCTGATAGTTTCTTTGAATGCAACTGCTAGCGAGAAAAGCTTATCCATTCCCGCGTTTACGGTCTTGTTGTACATGTATGTTTCCAAAAATACTTCAGTGAGTCGGTTGTAAGAATCAATGGAGTTGGGTGGTAGGTTATCGAACCATGACAAGGCCGATCCTTTTAAACTTGAAGGAAAATATATGCATAGGACTACGTCGTCTCTTTCCCATCGGGCCATCATTCGGTTGTAATAACGAAGATGAGTTGCAGGGTCGTTGGAGCTGTCGTAGCACTCGAATGCCGGGATTGGACACTTTGGTGGGATGAGGGATGTCACCAGGTTTGCCGTTAAGGGTGTAGTTACGGCTTCTCTCATTACTTCCTCTAGTCTTCCTCCTCCTTGCCTCGTCTTCAACTACTTAATCTCTGTCATCATTTCAGTACGAAGATTCTCCATTGCAAGGAAGTGTTCGTCCCATACTGCTGATTGTCCTGGTCTTTGGGATTCGCTGTCAAAGTAATCAGAATCTCCTGGCACATAATCCAGATCGGATAGTCTGTTTTTGCCCGTCGTACGACGGTTCATCGGTTCGGGATTGTTGATGTTAGCCACTACCATTCTTCGGTCATGGTTCGGCTCAGGTGCTTTGGAATTTGCTTCGTCATGCTGGTTCGCCACCTCTGCACTAAGGGCAATCTTATCTTTGAGTTCCTGATTCTCTCGTGCTAGTAGTGCCACCGCATCCATGTATGCTCTCTGATTTCTTCTCAGCTCTTCGAGCTCTGCTACCAGTTGGATGGAGTGGTTCGATCCTTGGTTCGGAGTTAATCCTCCTTGTGCCTGTCCACCAGCGGCAGCGGTTTGATCTTCGTTCACCATTTGGATTAGGAGGTCGGTGGATCTGTGGGTAAGACTTGGAGTTCGATTGGCTGGTGTGCTGGCTGGTTCATTATCGGCAGAGGCTGGTTTACCGTTAGCAGGGGATGGTTTTGCTCATCGGTTTGCGGCATTCCATAAATAGGTTGCTGCATCATAGATTCTGCAACTACTTCTTGTCGTTCATTAGAACGAATCAGGGTTGTCGCCTTTGCTGCGTCGGCCTTGGTTGCTGCGGCTTTAAGTGCTGATGCCGCTATTGCAGTGGCATCCAACGGTGAGGTGCTTTCAGCCGCATCCTGCTTTTTGCTCGCTGCTTTAAGATTTTCTCCCTTCTGCTTGCTTCGTGTAATGACTGGGGTGGTTCTCGGTGTCTCTTTTGATGCTGCCCTTGCTTTTCCCACATCCTTCGTTTTGTCCAAATCCGGTAAAGGTAGATTATCGACAAGAATAATACATCCATGAAGCTTTTGTTAGGCACAAGCTATCAACAGAAGTAAATAGCAAGAGAACAAAACCGCCTCTGAGTTCAATCGAAATAAATGTTTTCTCAAAAGACAAAAGAGAAGCAGAAGAGAATAAGAATAAGGATGAGAATGAGGATAAAAATTATTTCACTTATACCCTCTCCCGTATTTATAGCCACCATAAATGAAGAAGAAACCGCCCCAAAAATCGAGGGGGGGGGGGTTATTACAAGGAATGGGAAACGTGCCCGAAAACCAAGGAGAAGTTATTACGAGTATTGGGAGAAGAATTTTTCTTCAACTTTTGACTCTCGTCAAACTTAGAAGAACAGGGGCAAATTGTATACACATAATCCTCAATTGACCACGTGTCAAAAATACTAACACGTGTACACCATAAAACATCCACGATTGCAGGCTCGTCTGCTGCCGAGTAGCATCCCAGAAGGAAAGCACCACACTGGGCGTTCTGGCAATGATGAAGTTGGCACAACAACAGAAGGAACCGTACATGTAACATCAAGATCATGAGTCAGAAGCTAGTGAAGGAACTGAAGAAGAAGTGGAAAAACAACCAAGTGGACTGCAACAATGAACTGATAAACAACTATGTAGATTATGTTTCTTATTTTCGTACTTTCGTCTGTAATTCCCTAAGGCAGGAGTGGTTTCCAAAACTGCATGAAATAGCCTCAAACTTTCTCTCTAACTACTCACAGTTTGAGATGAGCGAGCTGTTTCCGGACACTGAAGTCTTTGTACAACACAATGCTCAACATTCTTTTCGCCTGATTGACTAATCCTTTATATATGTACTTTTTCAAAAAAAAAAAAAAAAAAAAAGACAAGGAAGCATCAGGGTACGATGCCCTGATGAAACAGCCCAGGGAGATGACTCATCATCTGCCACGTTTTCATCACGAGACGGATCCAACCATCATATAGTTAGGGAGTACCGGATAAGAGTACTCCCTAACGTGCGTTGGATACGGGAAACGCATTGGATGCTGACACGACGCGTGTCCGATGCACCAATGTGCGCGTCCTGCGCGAGTGTGGTTTGGATGCACTGATGACTCGGGTTTAAAGAGTTTTTTTTTTTTCATTTTCATTTAAACTTCTTCCAATATTTTTACTATTATCAACTAAATGAAGAAAGGTTTGGATGCTCCTCAAATGCATTTGAAACCCAAGAGACATCAGATACCTCTTTCTTGGAAGATGTTTGTTCAGTAGGGCGAATGACAACTAAGGTTGCACCTTTCACAGACCCATCAGGAAGCTCTAACTGAGGAGCATACCATAGCCTCATATTAAGTGCAGGAACAAGAGTCATTTTCGATGCGGTAGAAACAGACAATGGTTTAACCCCTCGAATTGTACCTGTAACTGTAGAAGCCCCCAACTTGTTGCTCTTGTACTGTGTAGAAAATTAATGCTGGTACCTCTTACATCATTGCTGCTTGAGATGATACTGTTGATGTTGTTTGAATCAAAAGCAAGAACCACCACAAACACTTTAAATCCAGTATTGCTGCTACTGCAAGGTGTTGCTATTTTTTTGTATTCTCTAGTTGCGGGGTTCCAAATACAAATCATACTGTTACATGTATTAATATCACTTGTGCCATTACGAATTCGAAAGCAAAGTAAGCCATTACAAGAACCGAAGATTGTAATAGTATTACCTTTGTTAAAATGGAAAGGATATTCTGAAATAAGCTCTAAACTAGTCACACTACGTTCATTTTGCTTATTATAATTGAGGTGATCCTTGATAAATACAGGGTTGCGAAGTAATTCACGCCAGACTTTACAAACCCAACAATCCTAAACCCAAATAAACTGTAATTCAACAATACCCATCTCCATCCTCTTCTTGTTGGTTTCAACACATAAATATCAAATTTAGGGACCCTAGGTCTCAATTTCATTAAAGTCATATTCTGTGGAACTCAATGGTACAAAGAGCCCAAACTTAACCACATACAATTCCTACAACTTCGTTTTAAACACACCCATGAAAGAAATCATCAATTCATACTCAATTTCAAATTAAAAGAAAATCAAATAAGAAACCCTAAATTACCTTTGATTCTGAATGAAATTGACTCCACGATAACAATTCCACATCAACCCTTTCATTCTTCGTCCATCGGCAACTCAAAACACCTATCAATTCAATAAAATCTCAAGGCCTAATTTGAAAAACTCTCTGAATTATCTCGTTTCCTTGAGTCATAATCAGCTATTGAGAACAACACCGCTATCGTTATCTAATGCAGGATCGGTCTCCTCTTATTTCAATCTCGAAGCCTCCCATTCATTTCTGGTTGATGAAGATTGTTGTTCTGAGAAGAAATCGAGAAGAACAAAAAGAAGAAGAAAGAAAGGGGAAAAAAAAAAGGAAAAAAAAAAGAAAAAAATTAAAATTTGGAGGTGGTCGGATTCGACCGTCTAACCTCTACTCGGCTTTTACCAATACATCCTCAACAATTTAAAATTTTCAACCTCCGTGTCCTTTTTTCAATATGCGAAATTTACCCGATTACCCTTCAGTTTTTGTTGTATTTACACCAATTTAGAGGTGATTGAAAACGTGGAGGGTTACTTTAGTCCTTTCATTGTTGATTGAAATCTGTTTGGGACACCAAATCCAATCTTTTTGCTTGAAATTGAAGAAAAAAATCATTTCCCACATTGACACTAAGTCACCATATATAGAGTCCTTAATCGCTTCGTTCGGTCGGCCTAATGATCGAGAATTTTGTATATATAAATAAAATATATATATACGTATCCGCGTCCAAGTTTTTTGAGAATTTTGTAGTGTCCACGTCGTGTCGTGTACGCGTCCGCGTCCGTGCAACCCGGGTCTCATTCCATTTTATCGATCTTTCTGGACTCTCTCTTATGTTTAGGCTAGGGTTTTAGGGATTTTTATTTTGGAGGGAAAACGCTAATAACCATTACTCTTCCTCCTTTCACGTTCATTCTCTGATGAAGAAAAGTTTCAAAAAGATTTCTACTTACTTTCATTTTCAGGTATAAATGTATTCAATCTTATTTATTTGAATTTTGATTTTGTCCAGTATTATTTTTGTAAATGGCGAGAGGAAGTGCAACATCTCTATATCGAATCTATTCATCCAGAAAAAATATTTCTACACTTAGGTTTTCTTTATTGAATCATTCATTCCATTCTACAAGAGAGCGAGGGGAGTGCTCAAACTCTCTAAAAGGTTCGGTTTTTATTGATATTGATTACCCAATACATCGAAATTTGACGGGGTGGATAAACTTACAAAACGTAAAATTAGGGTTACGGAATAAGAAATCTAGGGATTTTAACGTTACCCATTGGAAATCATACTCTACAGAGGTTAACGGAAATGATGCCAATGGTATTCTTCCTGATTCAACAGCGATCGAGAGTACAACTGGAATTGATAGTTGTTCTGAGATTGTATCTGTAGGTGATGATGATCCGGTAAAATTATATCGAGAGCTTCGTGATTCTGAAGAGAATGAAGCGAGGCTAAGTACATCTGAGTGGGATGATGTAGATGAGATTTTCAATTGCTTTGTTAAATCAGGATGGGCTTCTAATCAAGCTCTTGCAATTTACATTGGATTGTCATTTTTCCCAACAGCTGTGCGAAAGTTTCAAACTTTCTTCAAGAATAAATGTACTGGCGATATTGCTAAGCATCTTATATCATTGGGTCCTTCTCACGAGTCTGAGAGGTTCCTTTTCCCTATTTTTGTTGAATTCTGTTTAGAAGAGTTTCCGGATGAGATCAAAAGGTTTCGGGGAATTCTTGATTCTGCAGATTTAACGAAGCCTCACACTTGGTTTCCATTTGCTAGAGCTATGAAACGAAAAATCATTTACCATTGTGGGCCGACTAACAGTGGTAAAACTTATAATGCCTTGCAGAGGTTTATGGAGGCCGAGAAAGGTATTTATTGTAGTCCTTTAAGACTCTTAGCCATGGAAGTCTTTGACAAGGTGAATGCCCTTGGGGTTTATTGTAGTCTCCACACTGGGCAGGAAAAAAAGCATGTTCCATTTTCGAATCATTCTGCATGTACTATGGAGATGGTTTCCACAGAGCAATTGTATGATGTGGCTGTTATAGATGAGATACAGATGCTGGCTGATCCATGTAGAGGGTATGCATGGACTCGAGCATTACTTGGCGTAATGGCTGACGAGGTTCATCTTTGTGGCGACCCAAGTGTTTTGAAAATTGTTCGAAAAATATGTGCAGAAACTGGAGATGAGTTGGTTGAAAATCATTATGAAAGGTTCAAGTCTCTTGTGGTGGAAGGAAAAACCCTTCTAGGGGATCTTCGAAATGTTAGACCAGGAGATTGTGTCGTTGCATTCTCAAGGAGAGAGATATTTGAGGTAAAAATGGCGATCGAGAAGTTTACGAAACATCGATGTTGTGTCATTTATGGTGCATTGCCGCCAGAGACTAGGCGCCAGCAAGCTACCTTGTTCAATGATCAGGATAATGAGTATGATGTTCTGGTTGCAAGTGATGCGGTGGGAATGGGGTTGAACCTAAATATTAGAAGGGTTGTTTTTTATAGTCTCTCAAAGTATAATGGTGACAAAGTTGTACCTGTTCCAGCCACACAGGTGAAGCAAATTGCGGGAAGAGCTGGCAGAAGAGGAAGCCGCTATCCAAATGGACTCACAACTACCTTGCATCTGGATGATTTGCAGTACCTAATTGAGTGTTTAAAGCAACCTTTCGACGAAGTTAAGAAAGTGGGTCTGTTTCCTTTCTTTGAGCAGGTGGAGTTATTTGCAGGGAAGCTCCCAGATATGACGTTCTGCCAGCTATTGGATAAGTTTGGTGAGAATTGCCGTCTTGATGGTTCTTACTTCTTGTGTCGTCATGATCATATCAAGAAGGTTGCAAATATGTTGGAGAAGGTTCAAGGATTATCTCTTGAAGACCGTTTTAACTTTTGCTTCGCCCCAGTTAATATTAGAGATCCAAAAGCAATGCACCATCTGTTGAGTTTTGCTTCAACATACAGCCAAAACCGTAGGGTTAGTATAGCAATGGGAATGCCCAAGTGTTCTGCTCGAAATGATTCGGAGTTATTAGATCTCGAGACCAGACATCAAGTTTTGTCTATGTATCTCTGGCTGTCGTATCACTTCAAGCAGGAGATGTTCCCTTACGTGGAGAAGTATTCTGCAATGGCAGCAGATATTGCAGATTTATTGGGTCAATCTCTCACTAATGTTACCTGGAAACCTGAATCAAGGAATCCTTCCCCCAAAACCCAGAAAGAAGATGGCTACCAGAGGCCAATGTCCCTTATCAAAGAACAACAAAAGTAAGCTTTCCTTGCTATATAATGTGTTTCACGCTTCTCTTTCAATCAGTACAGTTGAGTTAACTGTATTCTCTAATAAGTATTCCATTTTTTAAACCTTTTTTTTATCATGCAATATCTGTAAGACTTGATCTTACGGCTAGTAGCCTGACTTTCTTCTATGTGTATCTAGGAAGCGGCAAGTGAATGTTCCGCAGCAGAATTTTTCAAACCAGGGTGTCTCGGCCTAAGTGTAATGCATTACCAGGGTTCAGTTTATCATATCCAGATCTTTTTGTGGATGTTAGGTTAATGTATCTTCCGTTTTCATCGGATAGTTGATATCATTCCAACTTTACTGAAGGTTACATTAATCAAGGGATCCTCCCCCAAAAACTCAGAAGGAAGATGGCTGCCAAAGGCCAAGGTTGCTTAACAAAGAGCAGCAAAAGTAAGCTTTTCCTGCTATATAATGCGTTTCAGGCTTCTCTTCCAATCAGCACAATTGAGTTAACTATATTCTCTAATAAGTACTCTGATCAAACTCATGAGCATTTTGCGAAAACCTAACCAGATTATACTGCTCTTTCATGCTCCTTCTTTCTTTTTTTAACCTTTTCTTACCATGCAGTATCTGTAAGACTTTATCTTATGCCTAATAACCTGACTTCCATCTCTGTGTGTCTAGGAAGAAGCAAATGAATGTTCCGCAGCTGAATCCTTCTGATCAGGGTCTCTCAGCATAAGGGTAATGCATTTCCAAGGTTCAGTTTATGATTTTCAGACCTCACTGTGGATATTAGATTAATGTATCGTCTCTTTTCTCTTTTGGATTGTTGATAATATTCCAATTTTGCTGATGGTTCCATGTATCTGTTCCGCTTTTTTCAATTGTTAGCTACATTTATTATGCTCTATAAAAGCACACTTTTGAATAGCTTCTGATGTGAATCTTTATGCTGTATAATATGTTTTGTTATCTCAGTAACATTTGGATCTGTCATCGCGCTTCTTCACCCTTTTCTAGTTACTTTACATTTTATTTGTCACTCCAAAATCCAAATGCTCTTTTATTTTCGTTCTTAGTTTCAGACGTTCAGTCTGTTTTCTATAGAGAGCAAACCCCAAAACATACCCCTTTAGTCTTATATTATACCACTCCGAATGTTCTAGCATCAGATAATTTGTGTCTGTTTTCCACTTTTGGAACAGAAAATTGAAGGGCAAGTTCCTTTTTGGTTAGAACTTCTTCTATGTTTACGCTAAACGATGGATCACTCTTGGGTGTAAAGGAGTTATTCTGCTCAGTTTTGGCTGAATAATTGTAGGCTAAAGGAACAATCAAGTTGTAGTTGAAGCTGCTGAACCCTTGAACTATATAACTCTAATACAATATTGGTTACATTTTGTTATAGTAAATTTATCATAGCCTAATAACTAGGACTTGTTATGCTCTTAGTTGGTTACCTGAATGCTTAGGCATTGGTTCTACATGTTGTTGCCTTCTGGGATGCAATATTATGAATATCCTGCTCGAGTGCAAGAGGATTTCTTCATTTGGTTTTCTGGAATGCAACGGCATGGATATATGAGGACCACTAGTACATGGGCTTTTTGAACTTAAATAGAAATATTGTTATTGGCTGCTGCATAGACTTTTTACAGTTATTATTAAAAATATCATGTGAAAAACACTAGACGAAAACACAATTGACAGTGAAGTCTAACTTAAACTAGAAGTGGTTCCTACAGTATGCCTACTCGAGTCATTAATACCATGAATTAGTCTCAGTGTCTCTGAAAGCAAAAGTGAATAGTATCTGAGCACAAGCAGAACACTGGCAGCAATTGTTACTGTTCAGATAGAAAATAAACTCATCACACATTTGATAATACTGAATTTGGAGCTGAACAGTGCTTAGCTATGGATGCAGTCTACTGGGCAAGAAGTAGGGGCTATATGAAGGTCATTTTGGAGTCGGATTGTGAGTTAGTGTTTTCGGTATGTATGAGTGTGAATCATATGTCCACTGGTCTGATCAGGAAATAATGTTGGATGCCAAAATAAAATTGCTAGTAGTAGTAATCTTTGGTTTTGTAAGTTGGGTTTTGAGTTAGTTTGTTTATTCTTTGGCCAAGAAAGCCAGGGAAGATGGTACTGGTTTTGAATTGTATGACTATTTTCCTCCAGATATAGCAAACTGGGTTGATAATGATTATCAGATCGTAACTGTTTTATCTTAATACAAAATTTGTTTTTGAATCAAAAGAAAAGAAAGTTGTCTGTCACATAATGGAAATTTGGGACGAAGGAATATCAATGATGCAGTCAGAGAAAGTCTGGCTGGCCTGTATATGTCAAGCACATGCCACATTCGACTATTGGGGTCAACGCGCCTGGCCGTTGAGCTGATGACCTCTGGAATGGGCAAGTACACGTAGTGGCTGTTGCATATTCCCACTGTAATACTACCACTGTAACCAGCAAACGCACCATGAACCTGCAGTTTCATGTTTGTACTTGTTATTTGCTGTTTTCAGGCCATATTAACATGCTTATGGGTAGAAGGATATCAACCAAACAATAAAATTGGAAGAGGCAGAAAATCTCTCACAACATTCTGGCCAAGATCAATTGTTAAACCCCGGCCCCTAAAATAAACCCCGGCCAACTAGGGTTTTATAACTGTCTTTAAAACACTATTCTCTTGAATCTCTTCTTCCTCCTCCACTCACAATGCGGGAAAGTCAGAAGAAGAAAGAGACAATCGCAACAATGTCAAATTACCTCCCGCAGGAGATTCTCCAAGAAATCTTCTTAAGGTTGCCAGTATTGGGTTTAAAATATATTTGTACATTTACTTTGGAATATTTTCTTACTTCTTTTACGATGTATGTCGACATCTTTTGTAACTCTCAATTTGTATATAAGGCCATGCCTAATTCTTGAACAAATCAATGAGAATATTTTGAATTCCATTCACGATTACATTATGGTATCTTAGAGCCAGAAAATATTTTTTTCTCTCTGAAAGTTTTTTATTTTGAGTAACACAATGAGCACATCTTCTTCCTCTTCGGATGCACTGATCTCATCATTATCATCTTCTTCACGTTCTTCCAATCCTTTGTATGCTCTAGCTTCGAATGATGGTCCAGGGACAATCATCACGCACGTTGTTCTTAAGGGATCCAACTACGAAGAATGGGCTAAAGCGATTCGGGTTTCGTTGGGAGCAAAACGTAAACTCGGTTTCATCAATGGTATAATACTTAAACCCCCAAATGATTCTATTGATCTTGAGGATTGGTGGACGGTTAACTATATGATTGTAGCTTGGATTTTTAATACTATTGATCCGAATATTCGTTCTACTATTTCTTATCGTGACACGGTGTATGAGTTGTGGGAAGATATTCGTTTACATTTTTCTGTTGGAAACGGTATTAAAAAAATTCAATTAAAGTCTGATATTGCTGCTTGTAAACAAAAATCTGGTGAGTCGATTATGGACTATTATGGACGGTTAAAGAAATTATGGGATGATATCAATGACTTTGGTGCTTTGCCTTCTTGTTCTTGTTTTGGTTGCAACTGTGGTTTGAATCAAGTCCTTCGTAAAAGACGTGAAACGGACCAGGTGCGTGAATTTCTAATGGGTCTTGAATCTTATTATGCTAACGCACGTTCCAATATTTTATCCATCGAACCATTGCCATCTCTTCACTCTGTGTACTCAAGACTTGCACAAGAAGAAGAGGTTCACCTTTATACCCAACGAAGGACTGACGAAGCATCTCCAATGGCCTTTGCTGTTCGTGGTAGTATACCACAAGGACTGAAATCTGGCAGATCACCGTTGAAGTGCACTTTTTGTGGCTATCATGGACATCTTGAGGAACGCTGCTGGGAGAAACATGGTTATCCACCTGGCCGTGAACCGAGGCGTCCGCTAGCTACAGGTCGTGGTAAACAAAGCTTGAATACCCCTAATACAGTTGCTGCAACAAAAGTGAATATTGTCTTGGGTGAGATGTCTACACCTACCAATCCTATTCTCCTAACTGGTAAGGGAGTTTATACTTGGATTGTTGATACTGGTGCTTCGAATCACGTTTGCTGTGATGAAAATCTGTTTGATTTCTCTCGTGTAATAACTCCTATTCACGTTGGGTTGCCTAATGGTGCTACTATACTAGCCACCAGAATAGGGAAAGTTACTTTAACCGATTCTTTGGTTTTACACAATGTGTTATTTGTCCCTTCATTCACTTGTAACTTACTCTCTGTCTCGCAACTTCTCTCTTCTCGAAAGCTAAGCATACAATTTACATTCTCTTACTGTGTTGTACAGGACCTTGTCTTGAGGATGAAGATTGGTATGGGTGAGCTTATTGGGGGGCTTTATCATTTGCCGATGAGGGAACCAACTCGTGTTAATGTTGTTCATGGGAAAGGCATCGCAGATTTATGGCATAAACGGCTTGGACATCCTTCTCGACAAGTAATGGAGCCACTACCTCAAGTTTGTCGTAGTAATAACAATAAGTTGGAGTTTAAAGCTTGTGATATTTGTTATCGGGCTAAACAAACTCGTAATATCTTTCCGTTAAGTGAAAATAAAGCAGTCGATTTGTTTGATTTAATTCATTGTGACGTTTGGGGTCCTTATCGTGCAAATCGTGCTTGCAATTCTCGGTATTTTTTGACTATTGTGGATGATTTTTCTAGATGTGTTTGGGTATATTTGATGAAAACAAAGGATGAGGTTCCACGTTTATTAATAAAAAAAATCGCCTTGGTTGAACGCCAATTCACCAAAAGAGTAAAAGTTTTGCGAAGTGATAATGGGACAGAATTTAAGGGTCTTGGTACTTATTTTCGTACGAATGGGATAGTTCACCAGACATCCATGGTTAAAACACCTCAGCAAAATGATAGAGTAGAACGTAAACATCGTCATATTCTTAATGTTGCTCATGCTTTACGTTTTCAAGCTTCTTTACCTATTGATTTTTGGGGTAAATGTGTTCTAACCGCTGCATATCTGATTAATTGCACTCCTTCTCGTGTGCTTGATTCTAAGACACCTTTTGAACTGCTTTATGGTCGTGCTCCTACTCTCGATTTGCTTAGAGTTTTTGGTTGGTTATGTTATGCGAAGAATATTAATCCTTGTGATAAGTTTGATAGTCGAAGTCGTCGGTGTATCTTTCTTGGATATCCTTTTGGGAAGAAAGGATGGAATCTATTTGACCTTGCAACGGGGGATTATTTTCAATCCAGTGATGTTAGTTTTGTTGAAGATGTTTACCCTCTAGCTGATCCTGACGAAATGGATCGTCTTCACTCATTATATCCAGCAGAATTTAGTGACTTACATAATTCTGCGGACTGTGGAGATCTTTTTGAGGACTGTACACAGACATCAATCCCTGAACAGTCGCAGCAAGGACCTACAAATTTGCAGTCTGATCTACCCTCGATCCTTCCACCATCCATTGCACCGGTTCTGTCCACTGATTCTGCACGGCCTGATGCTCCTGCTTGTGAATAGCGACCATCCACTACACCCTTGATCCTTCCAGCTAGCACGTTAGTCTATGATGTACCTTTAGACACGTCTTCTGAGGACCTGCTGACTCCCAGTCACGCCCAATCTTCATCCATTGACAGTGTTTTGTTACGAGAAACTTTTGAAAATTTGGTTGTTTTGGGAGATATTTCCAGTGGAAGTTTGGTTGAAAATGACAGTGTCCGGGCAGATGCTGATGAAAAGATTTTGGTTGATGATACTCGTGGTGTCGAAAGCACTGATTTGGTTGATGCGAATCTTGGTCGTGGCAAACGTACGTCCGACACAAAGATTTTGTAAAATGGCAAAGTGTAGAGTCGAAGACTAACACGACTTTGGTTCCCCCTCACACTTCACTCATACCAATCCATTCCTCAGGTACTCCATATCCTATAACACATTATGTAAATTGTAATGCTTTTTTTGTTGCGCATTAACACTTTCTTGCAGCTCTTTCGTCTGATAAGGATCCTACAACCTTTAAGGAAGCAATGAATGATCCTCGCTGGAGAAAAGCGATTGAGGAAGAAATTGCGGCTCTTGATGCTAATGCAACTTGGACAATAAAAGACTTACCTCCGGGAAAATTGGCTATTGGCTGCATGTGGGTGTTTCGAATCAAGCGTCGTTCTGATGGTACTGTTGAACGATACAAGGCACGATTGGTTGTCTTCGGTAATCGTCAACAAGAGAGAGTAGATTTCAGCGAGACTTTTGCTCCTACTGTAAAAATGGTTACTGTGCGTACTTTTTTAACTGTTGCCGCTATTCAGAACTGGGAGTTGGTTCAAATGGACGTTCATAATGCTTTTCTTCATGGTGATTTGGATGAAGAGGTATATATGCGCCTTCCACCTGGTTTTAGTAATGGCGTGACTGGCAAGGTATGTAGGCTACGTAAGTCTTTGTATGGATTGCGACAGGCCCCTAGATGTTGGTATGCCAAGTTAGCCACATCCTTGCGTGCATATGGTTTTTCCGCAAGCGCATCTGGTCATTCTTTATTTGTTTATCGTAAAAAGGACGTGATATTGAATATCCTTGTTTATGCGGATGATCTTGTTATTGCTGGGAATAATAGCGATGTTATTCGCAAACTGAAATCATATCTTGGTGATTGTTTTCATAAGAAGGACTTAGGAAAATTGAAGTATTTTCTTGGCATTGAAGTAGCTAGAAGTTCGAAGGGGATTTTTCTTTGTCAACGCAAGTATGCTCTTGATATATTGTCTGAAACAAGTCTTATAGGTTATAAACCGGCTAGTGTTCCAATGGAAGAGAACCATCGTCTAGCTCTTGCATCGGACACACCTATGACACATCCTGCTCGTTATAGACGACTCGTGGGGCGTCTAATTTATCTTACCATTACTCGCCCTGAGCTTTCTTATGCGGTTCATATATTATCTCAATTTATGAAGCATCCAAAGCAATCTCAATGGGATGCGGCTTTGAGAGTTGTTCGTTATTTGAAATACAGTCCCGGCCAAGGTATATTACTTCGTGCTGATTCCACTCTAGTTCTTGATGCTTATTGTGATGCAGATTGGGCTAGTTGTCCAATCAGTAGACGTTCTCTTACTGCTTATTTTGTATTCCTTGGGAACTCTCCCATCTCTTGGAAAACAAAGAAACAAGCAGTTGTTTCCCGTTCCTCTGCGGAAGCGGAATATCGTGACATGGCCTCCGCCACTTGTGAAATTATTTGGTTAAAGAATTTGCTTCGGAGTCTTGGCGTTGAGCATGCTGCGCCTGTATCTCTTCACTGTGACAATCAAGCTGCTCTACATATTGCAAATAATCCAGTCTTTCATGAACGTACGAAACACATTGAGATAGATTGTCATTTTGTACGTGATGAGATTATCAAAGGTAATATTGTTCCTGCGTACATTCATACAACTGTGCAGCTTGCTGATATTCTTACTAAAGCCTTGGGTCGTCAACATTTTCAATCTCTTCTTGCCAAGTTGGGCATTTCCAATCTTCATGCTCCAACTTGAGGGGGTATTGGGTTTAAAATATATTTGTACATTTACTTTGGAATATTTTCTTACTTCTTTTACGATGTATGTCGACATCTTTTGTAACTCTCAATTTGTATATAAGGCCATGCCTAATTCTCGAACAAATCAATGAGAATATTTTGAATTCCATTCACGATTACATTAGCCAGGGAGGTCTCTTTTGCGATTTAGGTGCGTGAGTAAGTCTTTTTGTACCTTAATTGATAACCCTAGTTTTCATAATATGCATCATGAACTTAACAACATAATAAGCAATACAAGTATTATGTTTCGTAATACTCTTCGAAAAGAAATGCATACGATAGATTATAAGTCAGTATCAGCTTTACTGCCATTGACAACATCATACACAACAATGTGCGATTTTATTAATCCGGTGGATCACCCAACAATATTTCAAGATTGTGAAGTTGATTTTTTGTCTTCATGTGATGGCTTGGTTTGGGTAAGTCGTACTTCAAGTAATTGGGGTAAAGAATTTTATATTTGGAATCCGTCAACTAAAGTATTCAAGAACATACCCATGGCACGAAAGGTAAACAAGGATGACATATTTGGGTATGGATTTTGTTATGATTGCAACAATTACAAATTGGTAAGCTTTGTGGTCGACCAAGTTTCAAAGTGTTCTGCTGTTGATGTCTATACATCTGGAACAAATTCATGGAAAAGCATTCAAGGCATACCTTACTATATTACACATAACTATACCGGAGTGCTCTTTAATGGAGCTCCTCATTGGCTTGTGTATACCCTTGGAAAAGGCTCCAGATCGACACTAATCTGTTTTGATAACGTAAACGAAAGATTCGATGAGGTAGCAATGCCAGAAACACCTATGCCATATCCAGAGGAACCTTTGGAAGAAGATAGGTTCCATATAGATGTGGAAGTATTGGGAGGGTCCCTATGTTTAGTTTTTCGTGTTTATAATGTCCGCGTTGATGTGTGGGTGATGCAAGAATATGGAGTGAGAGAGTCTTGGACTAAAAGTTTTTCCATTACCCATGAGAGTATAACTAGAAGCTGGTATTTGGAGTTAGTATGGAGTTTCAAGAACAATGAGACTTTATGGGAGGTCGACCGTGGTTTAGTTTTATATGACCCAACCAACAAAATATATAGAAAGATGACATTGGATTCTGATGTTGTTGAAAGGCTTACTGTAGCACGGAATCATGTGGCTAGTTCAGTTTCGTTTTAACTAGGTACCTGGCGGATGAATACTTATGTTGAAAGTATGAGGAGTGTGTCTTTGTTTTTTTTTTGGTTTTGAATGTCTGGATTGGTATATTGCAAGATTACGGCAGGGGAAGATAATGGCATCACCAACTAGTTTTTGTTTATTCATAGCTACGATCCTCATCTCGCCAGTGGGTATGGAGTAGGAGAATCTAGAAAAGAAGATGCGAGCCTTCATTTGGAATATGGCTGATGGTGCTAGAGGTTATTATTGTGTGGCTTGGGAACAATGTACTAAACCTAAGGAATTTGCCGGATTAGGCATTAAAAACTTAGAAATCATGAATCATGCTTTACCTTCTAAATGGCTTATAAGGTTTTCGAAAGAAAGAGATACTTTGTGGGCACAAGTAATCTCTCTCAAATTTGAAATTCCTCAAAACAGAATTTCGGCTCCCATTGTAAAGATAACTTGTGGTTCTAGTTGTTGGGATAACTATAACTAAAGCTGCTGCCCTTTGTTATAAGAATCTTGAATTCTCAGTTGGTGATTGGTCTGGTTTCAGCTTTTGGCATGATCCTTGGACTGGTGATAGCCCTGCAGAGAGGTTTCCTTCTCTCTTTAAGTTATCTGTTAACAAAGATGGTGTTATTCAACATTTTCTCGCAGTTGGTAATAATTTAAGCTGGAATCTTTCTTTCAAAAGGGCTCTTAACAATGAGGAAGCTACAACCCTTTGTGTTTTTCTGCAAGTTACTGGAGATTCTCCCCCTGCTTCAACTGGACCTTCAAGTATATGGTGGAAAGCTTCAGCAACATCTGACTTCTCTGCCAAAGACTGTTATTTATGGCTATTGAAAAAGAAAGTTCTAATCGAAAGCTCACCAGCATGGCCTTTTAAGACAATTTGGTTGCATCAACTTCCGACCAAGGTTAATTTTATGATTTGGCAGGCTATGCTCGATCGAATTGGAGCGAAAGATAATCTTCTCGTCAGATGGAATTTGTGTTCTTTGTCAGGCGTCTCTGGAATCAGTTGAACATATTTTCACTTCTTGTGTCTTCTCAAAAGCAATATGGACTGAAATGACACATTCGTATAACGGTGGTCAGTGGCAGCCACCTAACACTTTCAATCTGTTACTGGATTTATGGCCTAAGGCAAAGATACAGATAATTTGGAAATTTCTTCTACTAGCCACCATTTGGCTAATCTGGAAAAAGGAATTCAAGAGTCTTTAATCAAAAGACTCAACAAGTGAAGATTATTGCAAGTAATATCAAGTCTTTGATCTTTGAATGGTGCAAGGTTTATCATCCTGACTTAGCTGTTTCTTTTGGAAGTTGGTTGCTTAGTTGGGATGCTCTACTTACAGTATTTGGGATCCTCATTGAATTTTTTTCCTCTTTTTTTCTTTCCTTTGTACATTTTTTTTTTTCTGTTTAGTGGTTGATATCGAGATTTCCGTCTCTTTGATAGCTCTCTCTCTTTTGTATATAAATTTTTCAAAAAACAAAAAGAAAAAGGAGAATCTTGAATTTATCCATTAACCAACAGTGTTAGGACTTTCTATCTCTGATGAATTTGATTGCAGTTAGGGGTTGTTTAGATTGCAAAACATGGAAGGATATCTAAAGAATTCCTTTCCTTGTAATTGAACAACTGTACCATAAAAGACTGGTACAGTTTGCATAACACCAGTTCTCGATCTTTCAGACGGCATTTAAAAATTGGTCTTTGGGAACGACAAAGACAACAGAATTAGGCATCAAAAATGGTCATTGATTACAATAGTAGAATTAAGCTCTTTGGATAACAAACATTTGATCAATGGAAACACTGGATCAATTAGGAGGAAACTTAATCTTTAATCAAAAGCACTAAATGAGAGAAGATAAAGTGTACAACACAAAATGATCCTAGATGTAAACAGAATCAATTAAAAATGAATTTAGATTATGTTCACCTACTTAAATACAGCCCACTCATAATGTACAAATTTTGCGTTGCAACACAAAAGCTTAAAATATACTCTAGTTTGCGATGACAAATCCTGCAGTAAAAGACCAATAAGTTCTGTACGGAGTACTACCTTTTTCCATCTATTTTGGAAGCGCACAGTATAAGTTCAACTACTCGGTTCATGCACTAAACATAGATCATAGAGAAAGTAGTTCTTAGTCTAATTGATTCCTGAAGCATGAGTCGAAATTTTACAATCAGATTATCATAATCTAATCTCTAAATTGCATTCTTAGTTACAAAGTGCCCTTTAATGAACGCTTTCTCAATCTAACGTGTAATGGACTGTTTAGTTCCAGTCTGAAGAACTCAAATATACCTGTGTGTACTAAAAGAACAAATAAAAAGAACACAAACAACAGAAAAATGAATATGCCGCTAGCATTCTCCACCTATATCTGATGGATCACAAAAACACCCCGTACTGGGTTTTACCGTGTCTCATAAGCAGTAATTCTGTGGTCCGGTTAACAAAGAACTTCTAAGAGCTTTATCCAAAGTTATCCGTTGCATAATGGAAATTTGGGACAAAGGAATATTGTCGATGCAGTTAGAGGAAGTCCGGTTGGCCTGTAGATGTCAAGCACCTATGCCACATTCGGCTGTCGGGGTCAACACGCCTGGTTGAGCTAATGACTTCTGGAATGGGCAAGTAGACGTAGTGGCTGTTGCATATTCCCACTGTAATACCACTGTAACCAGCAAATGCACCATGAACCTGCATTTTCATTAAAACAGCAAAAGGAATTTTCAATATGTTATTTGCTGTTTTCAGGTCATACTAGTGTTCTTATGGGTATATAGATACTAATCAAGCAAAGAATTTTTTGTAGTAGAGGTAGAAAATTTCTCACAGCATTCTGGCCAAGTACAGTGCAGAGGATAGCATCGGAGGCATTGGCACGACATGCACGGATCATATAAGTGGGATCGATGTATTTAATATCAGCATGAACATCTATCTCTTTAAAATGTTTCCTGATCTGATAAAAAGTCCACAAGCACATTTCTATCAGAGTAAAGAATGTGTAGTTACTACCAGAATGTGGATTCTTAACACAATTCAAAGATAGTTTGAACTGTATTTAGTTGGACATCAGACTGACAAATCTGTATTTCGAGAAAAAAAAAAAAAAAACAACCCACAAAATGAGAGCCAGTAAGGAAACCTAACCTGCTGCTGGATGTGAACTCCAATATCTCTAAGTATCGGATTCCCAGATGCATCTCTTGCATCTGACTTTTCTAACAAATCCTGAATTATAAAAAAGTAAAGGTGGTACATCCACTTGATTTAAGTTTCAATCCTATCAGTTTGAATTAAAAAGTGTTCTCTTATTCTTCATCTACAAAAATATTCGCTACCTGCCCTGCTCCTTCAGCTACGCAAACAACAGCAGATCCTTTTGTCTTTATTAGATGCTCTAAATGGCACAAGACACCATAAGGTCCACCTAATTTAAAGGGCACCTGAATTTGAATTATCAAAGAGATTATCTTAACATGAGTGTTCAAGAAGAGTGAAACTTTATCGTGTGTGGTTGTGCATGGGATCAAAAGTGTTACACACCTCAGGAATCAAACAGACATCAATTTGTCCACTTGAAAGTGAAGCCTGCATAGCTATAAAACCACTGCTTCTTCCCATTAGTTTTACCAGGCCAATACCATGATAAGCACTACGTGCCTGAACGGATCATGTATAAATTGAACACGTGTTACACATATGAAAAATTCAGAAAATTATGTTACAAGACTGCAACTGCAAGTCAAATAAACTCACCCACCTCAATATATGCAGAATTTATAGATCGCTGAGCTTCTTCAACAGCAGTATCAAATCCAAACGTCTTGTCCATCAAAAGTATATCGTTATCAATTGTTTTGGGAACACCTACCACAGATACTTTCAGTTTTCTCTTGCGACACTGCAGTCAAAACAGCACTTAATGGGCCACCCAACAAATTCACAACGATCGAAGAAAAGAAAAAGAAGTTCATAATAATAATAAGGATTAATCTTTTCTTGTTTTTATTTGTTTTTCCAATTACATTATATAAGTCTGACACACCAGACATGAAAGACTTGCACGGTTCAAGCATTAATCTATAACTTTTTTGTTCATGCCACTTCATGCATTAATCTATAAATTTTTCATTCATCCCTTAACTCATTTTCATGTCGGTTATTTTCATGGAGATGAAAAGAGCAACTTGTGAAATTTTGATTCAATCAAAACACGGTCTATATACAAAAATTATATGATATCATGTTTTCTTAACAATGCAGAAATCAGGAAAAAAGTAGTACCTCGTTATGAATTGCATTTGCTCCTGCATGTGTCCCATCCCCGCCGAGTATAAAAAGCATATTGATTCCCCTGGCCTAAATCACCCAGTTAGTTGGTCTTAAAAATCTTAAGCAGTTCTGAAGCTGGTCTATGAGGCCCTTCTTGGAAATGAGGGTTAACCAAACTTTTTGATATAATTGATTTTTTTTTTATCATAAGTTCACAAGTGACAATTCAGCCATTCTTTTTTCTATTCTTAGGCTCCGAACAAATATATCACCAACTTGCAGTTAAAATTCCATTCAATAGAAGTTTCAGAGTACATAGTATCTATACAAATGAGATGGTCTTCAAGAAAAATTAAGAGGGTGTGGCAACTTTGTCTAAGCTACAGTATGTCATTAACGTATCTGTATTTTCATTAAAAAAATAGTTGTACGTAGTATATAAAATATACATTTGAGCTAATTTACAGAAAAATGGCGTTCTACCTGTATGCTATCTACAATTTCACTGATATTAGCACCTCCACGAGAAACTCCCAGCAAACTTCCACCATTTAGATTAATGTTTTGGACAACTTGGCGAGAGAGCTGAAAAGCCAAAGGAAAAAAAAATCAGAGTCCGGAACACAAAATAAGTGCCATCAGTATAAACCGATAATCTCATACATAACTAAACCAGGGATACTCACGGGAATTTCAGGTAAAGACTCTTCAAAAAATCCACGGTAACCATACTGAATCCCAAAAATCTTCTGAACCCCATATACTTCAAGGGTAAGCACTATCTGTGGGAGCATAAAAGAAATACATAGACATTACAAACAGTTAGACAAGATGCACTGCAATTATCGTGGGGGGAGACATTGAAAACTGTAAGCTCCAGCCATTAACAAATTATAACTTTGGCCGAGAGGACAAATTCCATTAATCAGGCCTATACTTGAGCTTTGACGCAGTAGATTGTCTAGCTATTTGTGCTTCATACACACATGACACATGGCTTGGCATGTTATAATACGTCCTTCGCAAGCATATGGCTGAACAATTAGTATTTACGAACTCACTGACCTGTCTTATGACATCATTGAGACCAGGACACAGGCCCCCACATGTAACAATTCCAGCTTTTACTTTCCCAGGTTCAAAGTATATCTGCATCCGCGGTCCCGCACGGTGCACCCTAAGTAAGGTTGAAATCATTGACGAGTAGCAGAAGGAATGTTAAGCTAGTAACACATAATATGCTCTAGAGAGAAGCCTGGTTCAACCCAAGTTAGTAGAAAATGCAGTGCTCGCTGTTGCAAACCCTCAATTGCTTTTTAAAACAAGTGTATAACTTATTATTAAGAAGAACCACTTCTGACATGGTTCAACCAAATTGTGCACAACATGCTAATTCTCCTAAAGAGAGTTTTGCTGTACTTCAAAGTTCCAACCATGAGAAAATAAAATTTTGAAGAAGGGAAGAACAAACCATTGCTCCACCCAGCTGCAATCGGGGTCAATACACTCCGCTCCAGCAGAAGATGGTGATGAATATTTGATAACCTGAGTTTGTGTATTAAAAAATTGCTCAATCTATTAGTTTATACATGTACATATGCCCACCTACATACGGAGAGAGAAGGCAAATTCAAGCACTTGCGCCATACTCTAAAAACCTTCAGCGGAAAATCTTGCATAAAACAGCAATAAGGTAACAACATACCTTTAAAAGTGCCCTATCATCATCATTTACATAGCCATTTTGAGAGCTCCTGTAGCACACAACCCGAATTTGATGAAATAATTAATGTAAAATTCCAAAACCCCAGTCAAGAATCATAAAATGAATGATAAGTGTAAATATATGTACCTCTTCTGAAGAGAGAATGTTGTTGGAATTGGCTTTATATCAAACTCATCCTTCAAATGTGGCAAACTGAACCTATTCTCAAAATCTTCTTGAAACTTTTGTTTCCAATGTGGATCACCAAAATCAATCTCAGACTTTATGGAATTTGATTTAACAGTAATTGAATTCTTTCTTTTAGTGTAATTGAAACTTAACCCTGAGTTGTTTTTCCTCTTGGTATGTAAAAAATGTTTCTGAGAAATGATCAAACCAATATTATTCACAGAAGTCGAAATCAGAGCCATTTCACCTTTTCTGAAGTGAAAACAAAAAGAACAGAAAAGAAAAGTAACAGAGTTTTATGAAAAGGGAAAAAGGGAGACAAAAATATGGACAAAGGTATAGTTGTGTTTGTCAATGATAGGATCCTAATACTAATAGGTGATCCATTGATCGGAGATCAGCCACCTCAAGTAACCAGGGTAAGGGATTGATAACCATTGAAGGGGTCACCATATTGTTACTTGTTTGAATGAGAAAAGTAGTTTGTTCCACAGTCTTCTAGACCAACTCCGAGGGATAAGTTAACTGGACATGGGCTTTTATATGCAGTGGATTTCAAGTTTGATATCGTGCCGATAATGAATGTGCAGACAGACGGATGCGATGCTAACGAATTCAATTATTTATTTAAATAATTATTTTTTTGAAACCAAAACTTTTTTAAATTAAAGCAATTAATAAGTTCTTACATAGCAGGCAAGCGAGTAACAAGCTGCGCCGCAAGCCCATTATTTATTTATTTTTCAGTTTTTTTGTTCTTTTTATAAGCAACGACCTTCAAAAAGGCTAATGATCCACTCAACAGTTGGCAAAAGCCAAACTGGAGGAACATACCAGTAAATGGAGGACTTGGGAGTTTTAGCCCATTGAACAAGCTCATGAGCAACAGAATTACAATAACGAGGTTGAAAAGTAAACAAGCAAGCAACTAAACTAGAAGAGAAAAGATGAATATCCTTTAAAATAACATCCGTTCTAGAATCGCCATCAAAGTTGCCAGTTGAAAATTGTTCGATGAGATTCTTAGCGTCACTTTCAATGATGATATGTGTGAACTTCTGCTCCGTAGCTTTCTTCAAAACTGCCCAAATAGCTATGGCTTCAGCTTCTTCAGCAAAGTTTACTTCAAAAACAATAGACACACAAAAGGAGGCTTTGCTAGCAAAATTTCTCATCACATAGCATGCACCACTGTTCCCAGATAAATCATCATAGGCACCATTCGTATTGCATTTCATCCAGCCAATAGGAGGGTCTTCCATTTGTGAAAAAGCGGGGGTCTAACAACCACACCCAATATTTCGTTCGGCAATCTGAATAGACAAACTCCAATATACTTTTAAGAGAATCAACTAGACAGTCAGACTCAATCTATAGAAAAGTATATCAAAGAGTTTATATCTCTATTTCACAATGTAATCAGCAAATCAAACAGATAGAAATCCGCGAGCTTGATTATTATGTGAAACAACTTGAACGGTACCAAAGACCAATGTTCAAGTGTCAATCAATATAATCAACAACCAAAGGTTGGATTCACAATTGATTGATCTTAACGCATAACCTGTGATATTTCTATTATATAAAAAAATATAATGCAGAAAAGAAATAACACAGACACCAGAATTTTGTTAACGAGGAAAACTGCAAATGCAGAAAAACCCCGGGGACCTAGTCCAGTTTTGAACACCACACTGTATTAAGCCGCTACAGACACTAGCCTACTACCAGTGAACTTCAGACTAAAATGTAGTTGAGCCCTAATCAATCTCACACTGATCAAGGTACAGTTGCGCTCCTTACGTCTCTGAACCCCAGCAGGTTTCTACGCACTTGATTCCCTTAGCTGATCTCACCCACAACCAAGAGTTGCTATGACCCAAAGTCGAAGACTTGATAAACAAATCTGTCTCACACAGAAAAGTCTATTAGAATAGATAAATCATTCTCCCACAGAAATACCTATGAGTTTTGTTTCATCTTTTGATAAATCAAGGTGCACATGAACCAATTGATAAACCGGACTTATATTCCCGAAGAACAGCCTAGTATTATCAATCACCTCACAATAATCTTAATCGTATGGTAGCGAAACAAGATATTGTGAAATCACAAACGATGAGACGAAGATGTTTGTGACTACTTTTTATCTTGCCTATCGGAGAATCAATCTCGAGAAAATCTTAGAGAAGATAGTACTCAATACGATAGAACAGAGCAAGATTGGAACACGCAACTACAGAGAAATAGTTTGGTCTAGCTTCACAATCTAAATGAAGTCTTTAAGTCGTTAACCTACAGGGTTTGGTGAAAAACCTAAGGTTAAAGGAGAATCGACTTTAGTCTCAACTAGTATCACACAAGAGGTGTGGGGATTAGTTTTCCCAGTTGCTAGAGTTCTCCTTTATATAGTTTTCAAATCATGGTTTGCAATCTAAGTTACCTTGGTAACAAAGCATTCAATATTCACCGTTAGATGAAAACCTGATTAGATTCAAGCTAATATCTTTCAACCGTTAGATCGAACTTAGCTTTTTATACACAAATGAAATGTACCTTCATTTAGGTTTGAGTAACCGTACCTAAACGTGTACTCTAGGTTGGCTCAACAGTAGTTAACCGAAGTTAGCTATATGAACACTCTCATATCAACCTTATTCATCTTAACCATAACTAGTTCAAATGACTCAAATGAAACTAGTTAAAGAATTGTTCAATTGCTATATTATCATAGAAGTATACAAGAACACAATTGAAGCAAAATCGGTTTGATTCACTCGAATCAATTCATGAACATTATAGCTACGGTTTGCAAAGAATGCATTCCTTATTATATTAATGTATTAGTTCATGAACAAACCGATTTTAGAACTTTAACCACTTAAGTATGCAAACGGGTACGCATACTTATAGTATCCGGTCTGAGTTTGGGTTCGCCAGTATGCAAACGGGTACGCATACTTACAAACACAACAGGAATTTTCGGACCCAAACCCTTCGCCAGTATGCGTACGGGTATGTGTACTTAGGTACTTGGAATTTCACAACTAACAAGTACGCATACGGGTATGCATACTATAGTTCCGGTCATGGATCACATACATGCAAGAATGCATACTATGTTCATAATCCAATGATGGTTAAGGGTTCTAAACTCTATTTCAATCATTGAAACTTTCTTAGAGGATGACAATAGCCGTTTTCACACACTATTAGCATCAAAGCAATTTTCAAGTTATTGAAATAATCATAACGAAACATTCCAAGTCTACATCAAATGATTGTATCACACAAACCATGTAAGATGTTACTCGGCAATTTTCACATGAACATCTTTTGAATTTCGTCAAGAATATAAGATAAACTTGGTTGAAGCGAAAGCTTACCAACACATATTTCAAGAAATATGTAAGCGAGTTAATCTCAGCTCGAAATCTCAAATGTGCATAATCGAATACTATATAGTAATACGACTTTTGTCTCAATATAGGAGATAGAGTAAAAATAGACTTTCCAAGTGATAGATGAGTTTTAGTCTCCACATACCTTTTGTTGATGAAGTTCCACAAGCTCTCCTTAGTAGTTCTTCGTCTTCAATTGATGAACGCCGTGAAGTCTAATGCTCAACTACACAATCTATCCTAGTCCGAGATATCACTATAAGTAGACTAGAAATCAAGACTTATAGTTTTGATCACTAACATTGACAAACAAGCTTGAGATAGCAACGCTTGCGAGTTCAACCGAGCAGTGCTCTAACAATTTGTCGCAGTACGCAATAGATATAGTGGGAGAAATATGCAGATTATGTTTCCTAGTTAAAAGCATGGCTCTAGCTCTATGCAAGACAACTAAATGAGTTTCCTTAATATTTTGACAAACCAGACAATTCCTACTTTTTTATAGAGATAGAGACATAAAAACATTGAGCTTCATCAAAATGCTTAGAGACAGGATCAACAAGCCAGAACATCATCGAATCCAAAAAGGATTTATTACTAAAGGTCTAAGTATTAGCACATAACAAAGGAAAAAACCAGACACGACTAGCAAAAGGACAAAGGACCAAGGCATGCATAACAGATTCATGAGGGTCATTACATCTAGAACAATCAACAGTATGCATAGGCATTCTAGTATTCAAAACAGTCCTAGCTGGTAGGGCAATTCTAGCAGCTTTCCAGGTAAAGACTTGAATTCTGTAAGGAACTCTAATTTTCCAAATGCACTTCCAAAGAGTACCACATGGGGAGGGCCTAAGTCCTCTAAGTCCCAAGTAAGCAGATTTAGAAGTAAATCTGCCATTCTTTAAAAGTTCCCAAGCCCTCCTATCGGGAGTGCATAGCTGGCTTAAGGGAATAGTGATAATCTTCTTAACATAAGTATCATCAAAGTGGGTGTTTAGTCGATTAACATCCCAAGATCTAGTGACAACATTAATAAAGTAAGAGACTTTAATATTTGGGTCAGGTGGAACAAGAGGATTAGGTGTAGCAGATCCCAAAGATGAAATCCATTTATCACACCAAGGGTCAATAAATTGACCATCTCCAACAATTCGAGAAATAAAAGGTTTGATTAACTCTTTTATAGCATGCAAACACTTCTAAGTCCAAGAAAATTTATCAGAACATTTAGTATTTAAGAAATCAGTCCTAGGGAAGTATTTAGCTTTAAGAATAATAGCTAACATGTAGTCAGGATTCTTAGTAATTCTCCAAGCATTTATAGCTAGCATGGCCAGATTATTTAACTCAGCTTTCCTAAATCCAAGACCACCTTCAGATTTGGGAGAGCAAAGAATATCTCAACCCAGCAGATGCAGTTTCCTATCTTTTGGGTCAAGAGTTTCTCCCCACCAGAACTTGCAGAGATGGGAGTCCATTTTTCTGCACAAATATTCAGGGATAAAGAAAGCCCCCATTTAGTAAAGGGGAATAGCCTACCCAATATGCTTCATAAAAGTAGTTCTAGCAGCCTGAGACAGAAGCTTATGAAGCCAAATAAAGATTCTGGCATCAATTGCTTAGAGAATTCCCATATGGGTTTGGATTTTAGAAGCTTGAGAAATAGTAGGGGTACCTAGGTATTTTTCTCCTAAGTCCCTACTTTTAGTCTCCAAAATATCAGAAAGATGCTTTTTTAAAGATTCAGGAACTTTTTTTGCTAAATAGAATTGCAGACTTGTCAAAATTGATTTCTTGGCCAGAGGCCAAGCAGTACTTCTGAAGGTACTCTTTGATAATCTGGAAGTCCCTGGAAGTAGCTTTAGAAAATAGTAAGGAATCATCAGCAAATAAAAGATGTGTTATTACAGGAGCATCTTTATACACTTTTATGCCTTCAACCAAACCTTTCCTAGAAAGAGAATCAATATAAGAAGATAGAGCCTCATAGAAAATAATATAGAGGTAAGGGGATATGGGGTCTCCTTGTCTTAGGCCTCTCTCAGGTTTTATGAGCCCTGTAGGGCTACCATTAAGAAGAATAGAATAGGAGACAGAGGAAACACACTGAAGAATGAGTTTGGCCCAATGGTCAGAAAGACCCATCTTAATTAAAATTTTCTCAACAAAAGACTATTCCAGCTTATCATAAGCTTTAGACATGTCAAGTTTTATGGAAGCAATGCCTTCAGTTTTGACATGATGGTTAACAACATATATAGCCTCATTAGCTAGAATAATATTATCAGAAATACTCCTCTTAGGGACAAAGGAACTTTGATTTTGGGAAATAATAGTGTTTATAAAAGGTTTCAATCTGTTAGCCAGAGTTTTAGAGAGGATCTTATAAATAAAGTTACAAAGCCATATGGGTCTAAATTGAGAGACCAACTCAGCAAGGGAAACTAAAAAATAGGAGCGATGTTGGTGTGATTAAAAACTTTAGCTATATGCCCAGTTCTAAAGCAAGTATGGGTCATATCAATGACAGATTGACCAACAATATCCCAGAAGAGTCCTTAATCCAACTAATGGCATTTCTTTTCCTTCAAAAAAGAGTGACTTATGAAAATAGGGAGAATTTCTATCTCCTTCCATAAGCCAAACCTCCCTAGATTTATCCTTTCAGTATAGTTCCTCTAAATTATAGAGATATTCCAATCTGGCTCTAAGTATGGAAATGGAGTTAGAGTAAGTTGGACTGGAAGTTTGAACTCCTGTTAGAGCACTGCTCGGTCAAACTCGCAAGCGTTTCTATCTCAAGCTTGTTAGTAAAGTTTAGTTGTCAAAACTATAAGTCTTGGTTTCTAGTCTACTTATAGCTATGTCTTGGATTAGGATAGAATGTGTAGTTGAGCTTTAGACTTCACGGCGTTCATCGATTGAAGAGGAAGAACTACTAAGGGGAGCTTGTGGAACTTCATCAACAAAAGGTATGTGGAGACTTGAACTAATCTATCACTCAGAAGTCTATTCTTTTCTATCTCCTATTGAGACAAAAGTCGTATAGCTATATAGACTTTACATTATACACATTTGATATTTCGAGCTGAGTTTAACTCGCTTATATCATTCTCGAAATATGTGTTGGTAAGCTTTTGTCTTTAACCACGTTCATCGTTATTCTTGACGAAAGTCAAAAGATGATCATGTGAAAATCACCTGGTAACATCTTACATGATTTGTGTGAGACAGTCATTTGATGTAGGCTCAGAATGTTTTGTATTGATCATTTGATCACTTGAAAATTTCTTATAAGCTAATCGTTAATTGATGTGAGATAGCTATTGTCGTCTTCTAAGAATATTTCAATGATTGAAATGGGAGTTAAGAGTTAAAACCCATGTATGGTTACATTACGGTTTGTGTACTTAGTGTACGAACTGTTTTGACAGAATTCAAGACCGGAAGTTTGCATACCTGTCCACAAACTTATTCAACTGTTAAGTCAGGGTACTTCAGTTTGCATACCCGTTCGCAAACTGATGTCCGGGAACCAAGTTTGCGTACCGGTTCACAAACGATTTCAACTGAGTTCGGTCCATAGCTAAAGTTTGCGTACCCGTTTGCAAACTGTCGGCTTGTGACCAATGTCTGAAACTTAAGTTCGCGTACCCATTTGCAAACTTAAGTGGTTCAGGTTCTTAAATCAGTTAAGTATGATTTCATACTCATGAACAAATACATTTATAAATTAAGGAATGCAATCTTTGCAAACCGTGGCTAAAATGTTCATGAACTGATTCTTTTGAATCAATCCGATTTTGCTTCAATTGTGTCTTGTATACTTCTATGAGAATATAAATAATTGAACAACTCTATATGTAACACAATTAGATTCATTTGATTATCAATTGATCTAGAAGTGTTAAGATGAACAATGTTAAGAGAAAAGTGTTCATATGGCTAACTTCGGTTAACTGTTATTGAGCCAACTCAATATACACGTTTAGGTACGGTTACCCATATCTAAATGAAGGTATATATCATTTGTGTGTAACAAGCTAAAAACCATCTAACGGTGGAAAGATATTAGCTTGAATCTTAAATAAGGTTTCATCTAACGGTGAATATTGATTGCTTTGTTCCAAAGTTATCAAACACTGATTTGAAGACTATATAAGGGAGAACTCTAGCAACTGGGAAACCTAATCCCCACACCTCCTGTATGATACTAGTTGTGACTAGAGTCGATTCTACTTTAACCTAGGTTTTTCCTAAAACCATTATAGGTTAACGACTTAAAGACTTCATTGGGATTTTGAAGCCAGACCCAACTATTTTCACTGTAGTTGCGTGTTCTGATCTTACTTTGTTCTATCGTATTGAGTACTATCTTCTCTAAGATTTGCTCGAGATTTATCTCCGATAGGTAAGATATATAAAGTAATCACAAAGCTCTTCATATCATTCTTTGTGATTCCGCAATAACTTGTTCTACTACCATATAGTTAAGTTATTGTGAGGTGATTGATATTACTAGGATGTTCTTCGGGAATATAAGACCGGTGTATCAATTGGTTCATGTTCACCTTGATTTATCAAAAGAAGGAACAAAAACTCATAGGTATTTTTGTGGGAGACAGATTTATCTATTTAATAGACTTTTCTGTGTGATACAGATTTGTTTATCAACTCTTCGACTTTGGGTCGTAGCAACACTTATTTGTGGGTGAGATCAGCTAAGAGAATTAAGTGTTTAGAGTCCTTTTGGGATTCAGAGGCGTAAGAAACGCGACTGTACCTTAATCAGTGTGAGATTTGTTAGGGCTCAACTACATTCTAGTCCAAAGTTAACTTGTAGTAGGCTAGATTCTGTAGCGGCTTAATACAGTGTGGTGTTCAAATTTGGACTAGGTCCCAGGGGTTTTCTGCATTTGCGATTTCCTCGTTAACAAAATTTCTTGTGTCGGTGTTATTTCTTTTCCGCATTATATTTTATATATAATTGAAATATCACAGGTTGTGCGTAGTTCAATCAATTGGTAAATCCAACCTTTGGTTGTTGATTGAAATTGATATATTGACACTTGAACATTGGTCTTTGGTACCGTTCAAGTTGTTTCTCATAATAATCGGGCTCGTGGATTTCTATTTGTTTGATTTGTTGATTACATTGAGAAACGGAGATATAACTCTTGGATATATTTTCCTTGATTGAGTTTGACTGTCTAGTTGATTCTCTTGGAATTATATTGGAGTTAGTCCATACAGATTGCCTAAACTAAATATTGGGTTTGGTTTTTAGACCCCCGCCTTTTCAATTGGTATCAGATAATGCAAACACGATAAACCTAATAAGTTTGTGCTTGTTTGATCCTAAAGATTTTCCCTATGGGAAATCATTTTGGGAAACTTGTTCTGGGCATCTGTGACGCATACCAGAAATCCTCCAAGATTGTTCAGAGTTTATTCTTCTCAAGACCGCTGGTCTCTCAAGATAATCTCACATCATCTAAGACATTAGAAATCCTAGATGATGGAAAGCAATCTAAAGGAAATATCAAAGATTCCTTTAAAAAGGTTCGTTGCAGGAAACGTGCGAATAAAAGCTCAAGGATATGGAACCTCACTAGGCTACTTATTAATCTCTTTGAGGAATACTATCGTGATGGATCAATTGACAAAGATCTATTTATGGCTTTTGAAAATGTTTTTAAATCTCTGGAACGACTAGTCTTGATTAAGGAAAAGATTTGTACTGGTAAAAATTCTGATTTTTTCATTCGTGACATACATTTGAGTTTTGGCTACTCAGTCAAAATCGATAAAAATATTTTTACTGGTGGTGTTGCGAATTCCAGTAGTTGGAAAAATCCTTCCTTTAATCATAAGAAAAAGGAGTCAAAAATTTCAAATAACCTGAGTATCATCATTATTATGATTATACTTCTGGTACATTTCACAAATATCGACTGGACAAGATGCATGAGGTTTCCTCTGCTCATCTAGCCTCTTGGTAACAAGTTTGGCTCTACCCCATTTATATATAACTTGAAGTGGGGCAAGTAACGGTCCGATTTATTTTGTATTATGGGTTAGTTTTTGGAATTGATTTTTTTGAGGAAAAACTCTCTCAATGGATTCTTTCCGCCCACCTGAGGTTAAAAGATGTTTTGCATCCATGCACTACGTTCTTAATCACACTGGTTCTTCTCGGTGTGCAAACCTCTTGGTTCAGGTTTATAAATGGAATATTTTTTCCCTTTATGGGTTACCGAACCAGTACGGGTCCAAGCCCACTACCGGGTTCTTTTTAGGGTTCTCGTATGCGTACCCTTCATCTTCATCTCTTTGTCCGAGTTCGTGAACAAGAGCGTTTCTAGGGTTCACGAGTTTACCCCATTAAATCTCTTTTTGGGGGTAAATAAGGGACAAAGGCTTGTCATCATTCTCAAGGAGCATATCAAGTAAGTTTTTCTCTTTTCTATTACTCTCAATTTTAGGGTTCATGGGGAAAATCAATAATAATGATAAGGTTTCTGGGAAGATGTCAAAAAATCATGGTTCTTCCTCTCTTAGGAGTATAAACAAACCAAGTGACCAAGAATCTATTAGAATTAGATTCATCAATGATTCTAGTAGCAAGATATTTGAAATGATTTCTTCTTGTGATTTCATTCTAGAGAAGAAATTGGAAAGTGGTCATGAGGGAAGCAAGGTTTTGAACATCCATATGAGAAGGATTAGTGTGGTTTTTTGAAATAGAATTCTCCATATAAATAAAGTAGTGGAGGATGATGGAGATGATAGGTTCAGGTTGATTTTGATTGTAATTGGTTAAGGGAATTTTATGCAAGTGTATCTGGATGAGAAAATGCCAAGTGACTAGGCAGCATGTGTTATGAAGATGACATGACATAATAATAGTCAGGGAGTATCTGATACATTTCTCCGTTGAAGACTGAACCTTAAAATGGGAAATATTTGAAGTGGAAAGTTGGTTTTTTTCTTGGAAGGGGGTAATAACTTGAGAAACTATGTTATTTTTGTACGCATGACTTTTCTTGGTAGTACTGTAGCCAGGCGATTCCTCAACTTTCTTCAGATAACTTTGATAATGTCTTGGTTGTGTGGTACAATTTTTCACATGGGCTTTAGGACATGTCATTAGCATGATAAGATTCTCAATGACACAAGACAAGAACTTGTGATAGCCATAGATTGCATACGCCAGCACTATGCAAAAATGAGTAGTTGAAGTATAAATGCACTTGCCTTGTTTTTCTTTGCAGAAACTGCCAAATGTGATTAAGGAATCCATATTTAGGATTTGGGTGGTCGGGTAACTGTTTAGGGAGGGAAGAATTTGACTCTTTAGGAAATCTTTGTTGACAAAAGTCAGAGTAGCAAGTTGGTGAAAGGTTTTGAAAAAATGATTTGGTATATTCCAAAGCAGCGTTGCACTATGCCTAGCTAATGTCCCATGGTTAGCAATGTATCCTCTCAATAAGTGCTGCCAATCCTGGACCTGCATAAAAAAATCAAAGATTTTTATTATTGCACAATTAGCCCTATCCAGATTTGGTGAACCACCCATACTCTTCTTAATGACAGTTCTGAAGGGTTTATTGAATAAAGAAACATCTGAATTTAGGTTTTGACAAGTAATTTGCATGGAGTAATGATGCTTATGGAGAAGGTGCGAAGGGTCTTGAATAGGCGTGAATAGCCAAGAGACGGGACGTTTAACCAAAACTCTTAAATGGCTATGAATGGTAATGATTAAGGGTCTATAAATTGGGTTTATCAGAAGATAAAAATTATAGTAAATTTTATAGCCAGAAAAGGAAATAATTAGGAGAAAAGGTAGAGGATTAGAAAATGGCAAACTCTGATAATGAAAATCTTTATGTTCCTCCCACCACTGCTTCTTTTGATCTTGCCAAAAGTGTAGTAATAACCTTAGATGATCGAGAGTTAGAGAGGTTAAGGAATGAACTTTAAGTAGAGATAGATCGACGATACCGAGAGGCAGAGAATAAGAGAGAAAGACAAAACATTGTTGTTGAATTTGCTGCATGGAAGGATAAGCGGTTAGCAAGAGATGAGAGAAAGCATAAGGAGAGGCTAGATAAGTATGGTTGTAAAAGGTGTGGAAGTGCCACTGAGACTGAAATCAGAGGAAGAGGATGATGGTCATGAATATTTCGTTGAGGAAGTTGATTCAAGTAAAGAGGATTCTGATGCTGCTGAAAAAAAGAGGATGATGAGAAAGTATCGGGAGGACCAGCTTTATCGAAGCTATTTGCAGGAGAAGTCCAATCCTTCAATCTTCTCACGAACATGCATGAGGGTGAAGAAACAGAAACTGATGAGGAGTTGTAGGAGGACGAGAGTGAGGAGACTGATTCAGATGACAGTTATGGACCTCCTGCATCTTCAGGGAGTGAGTATAGTGATGAAGATGATGAGTGGAGTTACGATGGGGAAGATTATTAAGAATCTCCCCTGGGGTATTAGTAGGAGAAGGGTAGTTAAGCTTTGAAAAAAGTTTAATGATGATCAACAAGTTTTTTGCTAGCCAATCCTTCTGGTACTTGCTCCTTAACTTCTTTATATTAAAGTTACTGTTGATGAAGTTTATTTTGTTGGTATTAGTGTGATGATGGCTATGTCTTTTCTTTGGATGTTTTTGGTACTGGTTGTTTAGGAAGGTCTTAGAATTCAACTTCTGTTGTTTGAAAGAAGTTGTAGTAGTAGTATGGGAAAGGTCTTTTTTGGATGTTCTATTTTGGTAAACTGAGTTGAGGTAGTTGTTCTCAAATTCAATTTTGATGTAAAAAAATTGAAGACGGTCGGTAGAAATTTTCAGGTGTGTTTCAATGTTTCTGTAATTATATGCAGTAGTATTGTTTTCCTTTGAACTAGAATGGTTGTAATGAAGAAATTCTGCAGCTGATGAATCTTTAATGTTATTGATAGTTATGTTGGTATTCTTTCTTCTTTGAATTTCTGTAGTACTGAATGTTGTAGAATAGACGCTCAAACTGATGACTGTGTTAATGAAATAGCTTAGTAATTCAATGAAAGTTGAGTAAAGATTGTTGAGGTTGATACAATTAAGTTTGTTATGATGAACACTGAATTGCATCTGGAGAAATTGTGGCTTACGTCACGATGACGAAGCAGAGCTCCACCATACAGTCTTCTGCTTGTAGTATATGATAGACAAACCTTTGAATTTGATATTTTGTCCATCCATTTTTTATTTATTTTTCATTTAATAGAATGGATTTCTTTTATAATCATTATTTAAAATATATACAAATAAAGTTAAGAAAAATGGCTTCAAATTCCATATTTTAGAAGACTGTTCTAAAGTTTTACTGACAAAAGTAAACTCGTAATCATGAAAAATACGTCATAATAGGGATTATGGACTTTCCTCATAAAATGATAATTTTGTGTATGTAATCTTTTTCCACTCCCTAAGTGGTTACCCAGAAAAGTGATTTCCTTCGATAAAAGTTTAGAAATCATGAATTATAACATCCTCATTCAAACTACTTTTTAAATATAAGCTAGTTCTGAACCAAGCAAAACCCACGTCCTCTTTCCAATTCTGACTAGATGCATAACTCTTAAGTCCACAAATACTAGCAACCCAATTTGTCGTATCCTTTGAGTGACTAGATGCATCGATATCCTTTAAGTGACTAGATACATTGTATCTATCAGGTAAGTTGAACTTGTTTACTAAACAAACCGGTATACATTCAAACTTAAAAATAGGAATGAATCTGACTGGTTATTAGTTCAGATACATAGTCAAAGCCTAATTATCCTTAAAGGTATGATGAATCAAGTTAGCTACTAGTCCAGATACATTAACCGGATTCATAATATAAATTTAATTATCCTTAAAGATAATGACGAACCTGGAGTGTGTTTTTCCAGGTACATAGTCAAAATGAATCCAGATGGATACTTGATTGGATATATATCATCTACAACCTATGAACAGAAGAAGAATTCAAACTGGAAAGGTACTCATTTTTTAATCCCTTTTTCTCCACAAAAACTTGCATAGAGTTGTTACTCATTGAGGCATCAGAGTGTCCTTGTAAGTAGACACCCACCCCCCTTAACTTTCACCTACTAATAATTCTTGAAGAGCCAAAGTCAATGAACAGCTGATTTATCAAGAAACTAGAATTTCTCATCCATCAGGAACACATCACGAGGAATTGAATCATCCATCTGTTCATATTTCATCATTATGTATGAGTCTCAAGGAATATTCTTGTATCATCTAATGACTAGAATTTCATCTTCATATATGAATCTCGAGGAGTATTGTAGGAATATTTTTGCTACAACATATTTTGGCGCTCACTGTGGAGGAAGAGAGAAAGAATCTCCAGAAAAAAATAATCAAGACCTATGGCTATATAGCAAGTCCGAGTGACGGGAACGACAATATAAATAAAAGAGTACGAAGAACTTAGAGCGATGTTGATCACCCACTTCGAGAAGGAGTTGAATGTCATAGGTTTCGATGACATCCGGATGTCCTTTTGAAAGAACTTATCCCCAGTGAATAAGTTGAGGAAATCGCTAGGTACATATTACCACTCTCCATTTAAGTGAATGTACTAATTTGAACAGATCCCCAATAGATTATGATCAAAAACAGATAAACATGTCAAATTCGTGTCTAAACTCCCTTGCCAATATAGGCTTTCATTTATCCTCGCGCAATGCAAGTGGGTGGGACCATGTCAAAGTTTGTAGATTTGAGGCTACACGAAAGATTACAACAATTAGAGAGAAAAAACAGACTACTGAAGGCCTCACTGGAAAAGAAACCACAAATTTGCTAATGCCCTGAAAGTGTCACTCTACACCACTATGCACGACTTTCACATGACGGTTGGCGAGGGCGATGAGTACGAAGTGGTCACGATTGGACACATGGATCAAACAAATGCATAATCCAAACATTTCGATACTGTCCAGAGATGTTTATCGACAATTCTCGCATAGATAGGATCGAGCACAAACTTCGGGCATACTAGTCAGTGTTGTTAAACAATACTCTCGCATGGCTAGCACCGATCCATCTTGGCTTTGATAAGAGGAAATATTTCAAAAAAATATTACCCACATGGTCTTAGTATATACTTGCATAAGTTTGCGAGCAAGCTAAACCAGTATTAGCGCATACTCAAGAATTGCAAGGACCTAGTTCCATGGGCAATGGAATCTTATCTCAGAGCAGTGAGAACCAAACCAGTTTTCCTTTGACTAGAGGAAACATTTCAAAAAAATATTCCTCGCATGGTTTTAGTCAATACTTGCGCAAATTTGCGAGCAAGCTAAACCGGTATTAGTGTAGGCTCAACAATAGCTAGGACCTAGTTCCATGGGATATGGAACCCTATCCCAGGGCAGTGAGAACCAAACAAGCTTGGCTTTTATTAGATGAGTTGTTAAAAAACATCCCTCCATGGTCTTAGTCAATTCTTATGCAAATTTATAAGCAAGCTAAACATGCGTAATACAGGCTCAAAAAAAGCAAGGTCCCAGTTCCAAGGCAGTGAAATCCATCTCAGGGAAGTGACAGCAAGGTAGTTATAAATTATAACAAGACCCAATTCCATAACATACAGTTGAACTCGTTGTAACTTAGGAAAGACTCTCAAAATAAGGAGAGCCTTTGTAAAAGGAAATCGCTCACGAACTAGCCTAGATTTCAAGAAACCGTTCACTATAAATAAAGGTTTCATGTAAGCTATACAATTCATCCCTTGGAAGATTGGTGTAAGCTTCATAAGGTTGTTTTCCACTACTTCTCTTCTTCGTGAACAAGAGTGAGATAAAAAGGTCTTTCCCTTGGGGATCGCAAATCCAAGTTGGTAATAATCTATTTGATAGTTACACAACTTGTAATCTAAGTTAATTCAATAATTCTTGTTTATTCTAAGGTCCTTCTCTTCTAATATAAGGCCATTCAAGAATTGTTGATCATAAATCCTAGGTTTAATAGATTTTAGTTCACGAACGTATACCGACACTAGTTGGTCGAATTCTGAACTAGAAAAAAAACTTCAATTAAGGTGTCTTATAAATTCCTTAAGAAGTTTTAACAAGATATCTCTAGATTTATTCTGGTTGTTCTTGTTGTAGAGTATAATAGTCCATAATCTACAATTTTGTTTTGATATTACTTTTACCTTGTAATTATTCAAAACAAACACAAGGTTTCCAAAACCTTGGTTCATACCTAAAGGGAAATCAAAACCGGTGTTTTGTGGATTCAAAACCCAAAAAAATCTTCACTGCGACCGAAGCAAGTCTTAGGCTGTAAAGGACGTCAGCTAAGGGAATCAAGTACGTAAAACCTTGAGAGGTTCAAGAGACGCAAGGAGCACGGCATAACTGTTGCTTGGAGGGTAGATTCAGTCTCAACTACATTCCAGTCCGAAGTCTGGTAGTAGGCTAGTGTCTGTAGCGGTTTCATACGACTCGATGTTCAAACTGGACGAGGTCCCATGGTTTTACTGCAGGTGCAGTTTTCCTCGTTAACAAAATTTCTCTGTATCTTGTTTTACTTTTTACTTCCGCATTATATTTGCGTTTGATATAATTAAAGTAAAAGCAAGTGATTCGATAATCAACCTAGACAGTTTTTAACTAAAACTGTATAGAACCTGTAAGAATTTTTCTTAAGAATTCGTATCTTGAAATAAAGATTACAAGACTTGTTCTTGTTGGAATTCAGTTCACGTACTGTTGCGGGACATACTAGGTTGTCTTGGATACTAATTTTTGAGATCGTCCAAGAGTTCTTGTACTCAATCAGGTTCACGGATCTTTGATCTAAACTACTGATTGTACAAGTAAGATAAACTGTATATACATATTGTTCAAGGATCATTAAGTTGGTCTTCTTGCAATTGTATTAGGTTTTGTTTTATAGGTCCATACGAAAAAGTAGGTGGTGTATTTTGATATCCCCACGTTTTCCTCTTTGTTCGAGCAGAAGATGGATCGAGAGGAAGAAAAAAATCAAATAAAACGTGAAAAAACGTTAACGTTAACATTAAAAAAAAAATTTATAAAAAAGGCATGAAGCAACTTTGTTGAAACGGGGGCGGAAAAAAAAATATTTGCAAAAAGAAGCTTTACTAGAAAAGGAGCGAAAGGAGACAAAACTCAAATCAATTCGCGAAGAATCTTTGACGGAGTCAAATATATATATATATATATATATATATTAAAAAAAGAGCAAAAGATTATTTGTATAAAGTAGCATTCTTGGAACTGGAGCAGAAGAGGAAAAATAAAATAAAGAAATTATCTGCATGAAGAAACATTGCTAGTGTTGAAGGGAAAGAGAGAGGAAATAAAAAAAATAAAAATGCATATAACATTATACCAATATATTGTCATATCACATCGTCGACATAATCATTGGAACATCAATTGGAGTGAATGCATATAACATTATACCAATATAAGCACAATGATCTATACCTCACGAAAGCAATATGCCATCTTTAAACATTGAAACTATAGTGCTACCACAGTACGAACAGAAAGCCTTCCTTGGTGCACGCATCTATGGCCTCTCACAAGTGGACACTTAAGTTTTTCTCTCATTGCAAACATAAATTCTCACAATAATTTGCATTACTGCAACCACGAACTGATATCTCGGAAACAAGACCGTACCAACTGTTGATCCAAATGACAGATATATTATCCAAGAGATATGCCAATATGTTATAACAGTAGGTGCAACAGCCTTGCCATAATGCGAGCAAAAACCTTTGTTATAATGCAAGAAAAAAAGCTAGTTACACCAGCAACCACATAACTTGCAACTTTTGATACAATCATCAAGCCTTGTTCATATTCAACAACGGAAAACTCGTCCCGCAACACCAAGTCCTACCTTGTTCGCAAGCAGACTATCATATCACTTCAACAAGTAGTTTGAGGGTGTCTGAGTAACTTAAAATCTTTAATGCCATATAATTAATGTAAATCGCGATTATCAACTGATGAAAAATAAAACTACGGTATACCTTATCATTTATATAAGTGGTGAAAAGGTTTTTGCAAGGGTTTTGAAGTGACTTGTAAAAAAATTGTGTAAAACTAATTTTTAATAGAGATATTAAATCAAATTTCTTAAAATGGTATTACACAGATTTATTTGGAAACTTTCATTAAGAAATTGTGAATGTGAGTCTCTAGATTCTCATTGTTATTTGAATTTTACGGAGAAAATGACGTAAATCTTGTATGATAGTGCCCATCTAAAAGTGTCCATGGATCCTCCCTCTTACTTAATAATCTCATATACCATTGGAGATACAGGTATGAAATTTATTTTCAAGGTGGTCAACAGGTTGTATTTCTGTTTGATATAGTATTGACTAGACTTCTTTCTGTTTGATTTTCTTCGTTTCAAAATTATTGTACTAATCATGCTCCTTTTTTTTTCTGAAAATAAAAATAAAAATAAAACAAAAAAAACAACGTATTTTAACTATTTTCTTGATGTGTCATCCATATATTTGATAATCTCATACACCAATAGAAATGCTCAGACGAAAAACTTCTTTCTAAGGTGGCCAACAATTTGAATTTGAACTTATGTTCTTACTGCCCAACATTGGGATAACTATTTCAAGCATAGCCCAATGAATAGAAATTAGCCCCAAGGCTCGCTTTTATTTTTTATCTTCTGTAATGGGGTCAGTGACTCAGTATGGTACAAGCAAGGTAGCAGTGTTGGCCATTGAACCTTTTTGCTTACTGATAAATGGCCACTTTGCAAGGAAAAAGGGGAAAACACTGTCAGCTTAGTAACCAGCATTTGGTCCTACTCTCTAATTAGTTTTAAGATATGTGTTTGCATTTAAGAAGCCTCTACTGCTTAAACAAATTGTCACAAACAAAAACCATATATGCTATTTAAAGTTGTAAACATCCTTCCACTTCCTATATATTTCATGATTATATCACCTCATAAACCATTCCATTCTGTCTGGTTCTCCATAGCTTCCCAAAACTATATCATCTTTGGTCCTTTGGCTTTGCATGTGAAATGTCTCAAGCTTCTTTGAATCACATCTTGTAATTTTGGTCACTAGAATTCCACGGTCAAAAGAAAATGAGATCATATAATCTCTCTCTCACTCTCTATTGTCGGCTCTAGTATGCTTCACTAGTCTCATAATCTACTGTTGAGTCACTTTCATTATCTACTTTTAGAAACAGAATCGATTCACTGATAGTTTAGCAGTGTATGCTTTAATTCTCTGATTCCTCTGTTGCAGTCATTTTCTCTTTCATTCTTTTTATTTGGTATTTATAGAGGAGATTCTTTCAACGCAAATTTCATGGCAGGAGAAGCAGCAACATTACCATCATCAAGTCGCAGCAGCAGTACAAGCCTGCCCAAGACTTTCACCTACAAAAAGTATAGTAGTACCAATCTTCACAACAACACAATTTCTTCATATCTTAACAGCTCCTCCTCCAGTGAAACCTTCAAAAACACATCCCCCTCCATTGACACTCAAAAACACAAAATGAGGTTCGGAAAAAAGAAAAAAGAAGATGTGGTGGGACTCAGCTTCAACTCAGAAAAACACTTCAATGGAGGAATTCGTGAGAAGGGTAGAAACTCGAAAGCTATAGATAGAGGTGGAAGGAAAATACAGCGTAAGAAAAATGATAACAATGTTCACCCTAAGGGAGTGAAGCCGGAGGCGAAACCACAAAAGAAGAGTGTGGCTGCGTCAGTCTTGAAATATTGGTTTCCATGTGAACTGAAGAAGGTGAACATTAGAAGATTTTTCCCAAGTTTCGGTTGCAAATGCACTTGTGCTAGAGCGAAGTCTGTTGATATCGAAAACAGCGTCCGAGAAAGCAAAACTTCATTACAAAGCCGCAACAAGAAGGTTAATCATGAAGGTGTTGATAAGTGCAAAGAGATTAGAAAAGTATGCAATGGAGTCTTTAATCGAAACCCATTTAGTTTGGTTCTAAATGAGTACACTCAACCGGAATCATCTTCTGAAGACGAGATTTCCTGTCAGAAGTATGATAGTTTAAGTTCGGATTTACAAAAGTCATCTGATTCCCCGGTTTTAAGTTCTGTGGTGGAAGATGCTACCGTTGTTGGAACACAGATCCAAGAAAAGACGCGAAAGCCACTGGAGGTGTTTGGGTCTCCTATCTCAGGCAAGAATGTCTCTTGTAGAGTTACGGAAACTCCAAAAATATTCAGCAGCGATGCAATGTTTTATGACGGCGACGACAGTGATTCAAGTTCAGACTTATTTGAGATCAAGAACATCAATTTTTCGAGACTATCAGATTCGAGCGCAGAAAAAACGCCACGACTTAGTAAAAACAAGAAGAAAGGTCTTCTAGCTAGTGCATCCACGCCCAAGAGGAATACCCCTATCGAAAAGACTTCTATAAGCACGTCGATGCAGAAACGTCGAGACGATATTTTGTTGAGTTGCAGAAGTTACAAAGCAGTGAATGTAGCAAGAAACAATACGTACAGCATTGCCAAGGAAACCCAATCTGACCCACAAATTCGTCACAGGCTGGAGGATTCTGCCACGCCTGTCTCAGAGAACCGTACCGGTCATGCTAGGCACAGGGATTTCAAGGTAACGCATGTTATACGTACTTTGCGCAGAAATTCATTCTCGTGATCGTGATGACACACGTACTGGGCTATATTGTGCATCAAAGTCTCTTTGCAGGAATTTTAAGCATGTTTTGGTTATGAAATTGTAATGACTAATCACGCAATTTGATTGTGGTTTGTTTTGTGGTGTTTAAGAAATTAATCATGTTCAAGATTTTGAGATAAACACAATGATTGTTCTTTTTAGTTATATAATTGTGGAAATTTCAAGTAGTAAAACCAAATCATTTCACAAGTTTTTTTCTTTTCACTTGATTATACATAGAGGTATTTCTTTTTACTTGATTATACATTAATAGTACCCCTAAGGGCCTAACAGTGTTTTGCAAAGTGAAACAGAACCCCTAAAAATATGTCAGAAAAAGCAGCTAGCTTTGGGACTCATATCAATCAGGGTACCCCAAGCAAGAACCCCATTTTGTGGTGTGTGTTGCGAGGAACAAACATTACTGGACCCATTCTACTAAATAATGTGTTGATGATGAAGAAGTAAAAACACTTTTGACACATTTTTTAGGTAAGCATTTGAAAAATGATAAAAAGAATATGATTCTAAAGTAAAGCCAATGTAAAGGCAAAACCACTGGAGCCTCTAGGGTTTTCAGTTTTCACTCTCTATCTTTTTTCCTTTGTATGATCACAAGTCTTTTCTCTTTTGTAGCAGAGGTCTAGCCAAAAGGGCAATGTTTGTACAGTTTGGTCTTTGGAGGAGCATCTCTATTTGGTCTTGGTATTAACAATGGATGTTTAGAACATCATTGTCCAATGTGGTGCATTGATCCAAATTTATAAGACTAAAGTTGCTTTTGGCTTATTAAGTTTCGTTTTCTATGACTTACTTTTGGAGTAGATATCTGAACATTTTAGAGTTGTCATATGCGTTGGGATTCTTAGTAAAACCTGTGACTCTGTGAGGACAGTGGCATACTGAATCATCTAAATTGTCTCTTATTACTTGTTTGGTTGTCTAAAAACAGCCTTGATCTCACATTGGAGCTTTGAGTTCAATACTATGCGGCTATGCTTACTGTTGACCGTTATTGACTCTGACAAACATTTTACTGTTTCTCTATTCAAAAATAGTACGAATCAAACATATATCTATGAAGATAGACAATATTTGTGCACATCTTGAAAGCCTTACCATGAAAAATAGATTGCTAGTGAACATTAAGAAATGAGCAGTTCAGATTAAATCATAATTAGTTCTTGCACTGCATCATTCCTAATTAGTTCTTGCACTGCATCATGTCTTATGAGATGCTGACTATCAAGTTGTAAGAAAATGTGCAAACATAGTTTTCATTAAGTTTTCCATGGCAAAACAGACACGTAAACTATTGTAGTTAAGAACAATTTAAATTGAAACTTCAAATACGCGGCATCATCTAAAACTCATGAGGATTTAATTCCTCGTGCGTTGAACTATTTCCGTCAACAATTATGATATGTTGACAACTAAATAACAATCAATTTGATGGCTACAAAATGATAATAGTATGAATATCCAATCACAAGAGATAAAATATGTGAATATCCGATCTCATCATAGTGTCAGGTATCTTGCCTTGAATACCAGAAAGCTAATCTAAGACAAACAGCTAAACTGAGCAGTAATAGACAAACCAAGAATGTTTCCGAAATAAAGTTTATCTATAAACATCTTATGTCTTTATCCAACAACATCACCCTCTTTGCAGGCAATGACATAGTTCCGCGCCTAGCCTACTAGTGTTTGTTCTTCTTATGGCATTCACTTAATGGAGAAAAAATCCATTTCAAACAACTGTTGTAGTATATGATCATATTTATTCAATTCGCCAGATTCAGCAACTTAAAATCAAGCACCAAATCTCAAAATGACAGTATTCTAATGATACTAATTAAGAGCAAGTCTTATGGTGGAATCCATCCTATTCCAAGTGTGGAAAAATTGTGGAATGTCAAGTCTAGTGGCTTCCAAATTGATGTTTTCCATGAAAAATCCAAGCAGGGTTCCAAGGTTTCGTGGTACGTTGCGTGGAATCCATTTGAATGCCAATCAGAATAGCGTTTTACGCTATTCAGAATAGCGCAGTAGAAGACGAAAAACGCTATCGTGAATAGCGCTGAACGCTATTCACACAATAGCGTAAGTCAAGCGCTAGTAAGAATGGCGTTGAGCGCCACTCTGAATGGCGTTTCTAGGCACTATTCTTATTTGCATTCAATGCCGTTAAGAATAGCTTTCAGCGCTATTAAGAATAGCATTCGGCGCTATTGAGAATAGCTTTGTCCAAAATTTATTTTAATTACACCCTTCTCACACCACATGAATGAATTTTCTGTTTTTGATGTTCATGTTTTTTGTTTATAAATTGAGATTCAAAAAACTTAAAAAATTCAAAACAAAATCTTCAAGAAAATAATAATAATTTTGAATTAAATATTTGAAATTAGCTAATTTGAACCAATAACATTACGTGAACCGAATTTCATTGATTAAAATAACTTAAAATTATATGGATTGAAATAACTTAAACATGGATTGAAATAACTTAAAATTACATGGATTGAAATAACGAAAATTTAGACTTAAACATGATCGGTATGATCACGGGATTTAAGCTCCGGGAAGGTTCTTAAGAAATTGGTAGACATGATCATGTGCGAAATTTATGCCCTTAATTCCGAAATAGAGAGTTTTGGTTTCTCATAGGTCCAAAGTAGGTATCCTCTAGGTCTTTATCTTCACTACGATTCCATCTACTTGTAGCGGCGTGTTTCAATCTTTCACGACCATTTCCAATAGGAATTCCGGTTAAGTGAACAAAATCTAAAGGGGTGAAACCTATTTCGAAGTTTGGGAAATGAAATGAATTGGTGCTATACCACCACCTCTCTATGATTGCATAAGATAGTTGTTGATCACATCTCTTAATTCTAATTTCAAAAAATCTAGCAAGCCCGAAATTTCGAAGAACTTCGCTAGCTCTTTCATCAATCACCACACGATCATATAAATCCTCAAGGTCCTCCCAATTACTTCTAAACTGAATATCATGGTTTTTATCAAGTGGGTTTATACTTGTAGCAACATGTTTCTCATCCCAATCCTTTGAACTCAACATCATATACACATCCATATCCATAATCTATACAAAATCATCAAATAAAAACAATATAGTCACACAATGCACTCAAATTGTTTACATAATGCGAACTAAAACATGTTAATTCATGGTAATTTCATTATCTCATGGCAATTTCACACAATACACAATGTTCATCATCTAAACCCTAATTTACATGTCAAATTCGTCATTGTTAGGTTCAAATTGATTATCATTCATCAAACAATCGAGTATTATGCATACAATCAACAATCATATCATCTAAACCCTACATTTTTATCAAACCATAAAATAAACTCAAATTACAATTCAACTAACCTCTCTTTGGTTTCTCAATCAAATTGAGAAATTGAAGTATGCTTAGCTTCCTTATCTCGCAACGAACAAACCTTTTGAAACAATTTCACGTATTTGAATCATGGTTTGAGAAATCAAAAAGGGGGGATTTTTAGGAATTTTTTCATATTTTTTTTGCTGTTGAGAAGAAGAACCAGAAGAGAAGTGAATGGTCGAGTGTTCTGGATAAATGAATTCTTCAGCGCTAATAAAAATAGCGTTAAGCGCTATTAAGAACAACGTTTAGCGCTATTAGGAATAACATTCAGCGTTATTAGGAATAGCGTTCAGCGCTATTGAGAATAGTGTTTTGACCGTTGACGTGGTAAAGCGCTAATCATAATAGCTTTTTCCAGGCGCTATTCTTATTAGCATTTTACGTTATTCAAAATAGCGTTCCTGCTACTCCACCACTACACTTGCTCTTCCATCCATAATTCCAAATGCTGAGGTGGCGTGGAAGATGGAAGATGGATGGATTCCACCATAAGACTTGCTCTAAGAAGTAAGAACCAAATACATTTCCTCAAACCACTTAGAAGAAAGCTCTCAGTTTTCATGGTTTTTCCTGCATACATTGTATCTATCACAGCAGCATACCCTGAACCCTGACATACAATATTATTCATGAAAGCTTACAGAAATTTCAAATTGTCAAGCAATGTTATCTAGATTTTGTAAGAGCTGAAAATCTGAATGAAACTAACCAGTTTGTATGTATTTAGAGATCTCTTAATCTGCTCCTTCTGTACTGTTAGCTAATGACCACTGCTTTTTGTCTCCCTGCTAGATTTTGCTCTTTCACCTCCATCCATTAGTCCCATATCTTCATTTTCTAATGCTTGCAACGACACCAAGGTGTTCCTGTGTTGAACTCCAAACTTAAAAATCTTACCAAAATTCACAAGCACTCTGGAAGATGAAACTTTTTGATCGTAACGATAGATAATGCTATCACGACCATCGTAGCCTATAACCTCACAACTCTTAGTAAAGGTGGTCGGTTCGACTTCGACTTCCATATTAATAAACTCTCCACTGCAACTCATATCCTCATTATCTTTACAATTCTTTAATATCCATATGTAACGACTTACATAATTTTGGTCAATTGTTGCACATAAAAAATCGCCTAAAACTCTAACGACAAAAGGAGATCCTTGCAAACAAGGTGGTGTAGGAAGTCTGTGCAACTCTTCATCAGCCAAATTGAACGCAAAAATGGTTCCTCTCATGTCCACCCAATGAATACATCCATTCGCAAACTCACCAATTTGTCTTCTAGATATTATATCACGGTTCATGTTTTTAACATTTCTCCATCCAATGCCCACTACCAAGAGTGTATACAAGAACATTTCTTCATCCAACGGTAACAACCTTGTACTCATTGGTTGAAGAACAGTAACCAAATCCAGTTAACAAGTCTAATCCTACAACGGATGGAAGGACAATATATTCCCTGGTAATCGGATTACAGATATAAACAGGTTCATTATAAAATTTACCCTTGAAGCAAACTAAACCATTGCAGGAACCCAGAATTAAATAATTTTGGGGGGGTCTTAAATTAATCCTTGTTCTTCCGCTAAATCGGTTTAAATTCTCATCATACTCTGTGTAATAAAACTTTTTTTCAACCCCTGTTGTATAAAATATGAAACCCGACTTACCAGAATCATGAGCATTGAGATGATCCAAGTGCATTTGTGATAAGGATGGATGTTGAAGAAGATTCCTTCATGGAATAGACACACATTTGCATTGTAAAATAGATTCAGCTGGTACACGATATAGGATTTCTAACATGATTTTTGATGGAAGAATATCAAAATTCCCCATCTTGGGGAATAATATTGGCAGAAGAAGAATTCAGTAGGAGAAATATGTAACATAGGGTTTATACCTTCAGAGAAGTTTTTTTTTTGTAGTAAGATGGACCTTTCCTCTGGTGAGGGTCGATTAACTTGGGTAAGGGTGTAAATTGGGACAGGCCAAGCCAGACTAGGATAATCGGCTAGTTTTTTTTATAGGGATCTGACCCGTACGCATAGTTTGGTTAAACGTGAGCAATGTAGTTAATATCGGAGATTGGTTTGTCTTAGCCGGGACCGATACACTGGTATAATTTTGTGGCGGGGAGATTATCATTGAAATATCGGTTTCAAAGTTTATACCTATAATTTTTATAAAAAATATTATTCACACGTAGGTAATATCGGTACAATATCGGCTCTAAACTGGCAATATCAATGATATATCGGCCATATCGGTGTATACCGGCCAAGATTATCGGTCATATTTTGTATCGCCGGTTTTAGTCTCGCTCAAGTGCCGAAACCTATCGGCGATGTATCGGCTGTATCGGCCAAGATTGACTATACTGGACGCGAGTGCATTTATAGAAATCAAATAGATTTTGGACCAGGCGCAGATGCTGGTTTAAAAATCCATTGGGAATCCACACAAGGGAATGTTGTTCAAAACAAAAATAATTATATATGAGCTTTGGGAAATCAAAAAAGTAGTGATAAATCATAATTCTGCAACTTCTGATGGTTTTCCATCGCTGGGCCGTGGACCTTGTCCTTGTGGTTATTGAATAATTTCTTGCTCTTACATAATAAAAAATACTTCATCCGTCCGGATTTAGTTGATAAAATTGTATTTTACGGAGATATTAAGAAATAGATAGAGAATGATTTTTTTTCCCGCAAATATTCTTAGCTAAAATTAATTATCTAGATAATTAATGGTTCCTATGAGGGACAAACACAAGTTTCTAAACTAGTGCTAGTAGGGATAAATAAGGATAAATTATGGTAAAATACCAATTTTATCAACTGTAAACCTGGACAAGATAAAAATGTAATTTTATCAACTAAATCCTAACGAAGGGAGTAGCTGATTGTATTCCATATCAAATGAAGCCAATTAAAGATGGATACTCAATACTTAAAAACCTCAAATATCAGCGGAAGTTGGACTTGCCAGATAATTCTTTTTTGTTCACTTTAGTTGTTTTGTTTTTTCAGTAAAAAAATTTCCCAATAGAACTTAAATAGTGATTCAAAGAAACGTTATTTGGATTCACCCATATCCAATCCGCTCATCCATACACCGATTGAATCAAAGTATAATGGATAATGGATTAGATGTGGATAACAAATTTGAAATCCGCCTGTTAGCAAATAGGTTGTGGATATGATGAGATCCATTTGACGCCATTGGTTGCTCACTCTTAGAGTTGGTAGATCTTGAGTTTACTTATACTTAGGCCTATTCCTACGCACATGTCAAATATCTGATTTTGCCATATATGCACGCACTATGGGTATGCCAAAGTGCCAAACATATATGCCTATATTTCAAATATAACATATAGGCATACACGACTGACTTTCCAGCGAGCGATAGAGTGTCCATCACTAGATGGTCAAAAAATCTCTAGTTGGTTATTCCAGTGCCAGCGCTAGTCATGATGTCGCTCTCTGGTCTGATCATCTCTCGTCAGTTCCTCATCCAACGGCTAAAATTTCCCCCCTCTATAAATATCCAATTTCAAACTCATTTCAACTCACACCAGAATTTCTAAATCTCTCTAGAATTTCTCAATCTCTCAATCTTCTTCAAACCTAAAATAATCACACCTTCTCTACAATTCTTAATTTCTTGTAATATAGATTCACAATCTCAAAGTCAAGGCAAAGGTAAAAATAACCAAAGTCCGTAGTGCAAAATACAACCTCACAGAAGCTGAATACATTTGTCGTAATAATATTTTTTTTACCCAAGATTGTATCGATGGTGCGCAACAACATGGTAACACCATGTGAGAAAACATATTTCATAAATATGAAGCACAAACCATGAACATTAATTGTCGTGATGCAAAAGGTTGGCAGAACGCTTCATTACAATCAACAAGGAAGTAACCGCTTATGTGCCAAGAGAGGCCGGGAGAGTGGTCTTGTGGATAGTGATGTTCAAAGACATGTTCGTACAGATTGGCAGCGAAAACCTGGCAAACAGTTCACTTTCGAAAGTTGTTATCATATTTTGAAGGTGTTGAACAAATATAATCCAGAACTGTTAGCAGTTAATCAACAAGTACCTGAAAGGTCACCATACGATTCTTCTCCCTCAATACCAAATTCTTCACCATTCGGCAGGTCCATCAAATTCTTCACTAGATACGCTAAGAAACTCAAATGTCAACCTAGTTCTCAATAATGATAATGGTAAGAGAAAACTTCTAGGGAGGAACAATGCAAGACTGGATAGAAAATTAGCTCAAGACGGAGGAAGTTCCAATGGATTTAACATGGAGGAGTTTATGGAACATCAGAAGACCGTCGAGAAGCAAAGAGCAGTTGATAAGAAATTTCAAAACAGGGAGAGTACAAAAAGTCGCCTTTCCCAAGAAGAATTTAAGTTTGACTATGATAAGCATAACATTCTTCAAGATGACACTTCAATTATGAACCCCCAGCAAAAACATCTGTGGAAAATCGAATTTGACAGGATTCAAGCACAGATTGAACAACAAGCTGGATTTACTAACAGCCAACCTGGTGGTGATGATGATGAGTATGAGTTCGATGGAGTAGAACCTCTAGATGATTGATGTATTAATTGAAGTTTTAATTTGAAGTATTGCATTTTAATTTGATATGTTGTTATTGCATTCTACCTAATATTAGTTTGAAATGAGAAGTTAATTTGAAATGTTGTTGCAGTCTACTTAAATAAGTTTCGCTCATTAACTTAAACTCGGGCCTGAAATACATAACTTAATAATTAAAGAAAAATACATAACTTAATAATTAAACTAAAATACATAACTTAATAATTACGCCCACCCGCTATTCCATGCTCTGCCCAAATATTCACTCTCAGATCTTCTCTTAATTGGTCATCCACATTCTAGTTCTGAATGTAATTAGTCATTTGCCCATAATATCTTGCAGGCAAGCGTCTTTGTGGTTGAATCTCAGGCCTCAGATCTTTATCTTCATAGTAAGTCCACTCCTTACCGCGACGAGTTTCCTGAATTACCATGTTATGAAGAATTATGCAAGTGAGTATAATCTTGTGCATTTCACAATGACTCAACCCACGATATGGCCCACAAATGATAACGAACTTCCTCTTCAAAATTCCAAAAGCGCGTTCCACATCTTTCCTCACTGCCATTTGGCGATCGTTAAAATATGAATGTACGAATGGCCCAATGCACCGGCAGGGGGATGACGGTAACATTGAACCAAGGTTGACCATTTTGGGTAGATTTCATCCGCAAGATAATACCCATGAGTGTACTGATGGTCGTTGATCATGAAACGGACTTGGGGACAAATTCCATACTTCAAATCTTCAAACAGAAGCGGATTGTGCAAAACATTAATATCATTTTGCGAACCCGGAAGACCAAAAACCATGCCATATCCAACAATCATAAGAAGCAGCAGCTTCAGAACGGTTGGTTTTGGATAATGACCCTTATATTGACCGGACCAATAAACAGGGCATCCTTTCCATACCCAATGCATGCAATCAAGACTACCTAGCATTCCTGGGAATCCCTTTTCCTCATTCTCCCTCTATATTTGTCTAACATCTTCCTCGATTGGTTTTCGTAAATATGTGGACCAAGATAATTAACCATTACTTCACAAAACAATGAAATGTAAGTGAATGAAGTTATTTTACCCATACGAAGGTACTCATCGTTCGCATCTGCTGGTCTGCCATAACCTAGAATCCTTAAAGCCGAAGTAACTTTTTGTTCATGACTATGACCTCTAATATTCCGTGCATCAAACTGATAATTAAATTGGGGTTCTACTCGACAAAGCTCTTCAATAATCTTTTTCACCAGATGCCGAGGCATGCGGAATCGACGTTGGAAATCTTGATCAGAGTATACACAATTGGGAAGAAAATAATCGTGCATCAGCTTCTGGTGGTAAAATTCCCTCTCTCGATACGTATATTTTCTTGAGAATACTTCTTGTAGCTCTAGAATTCTAGGTATTTGGCCCATATGTACGAGCTTCAGAGTGTCGATTAGTTTATTATCTTCAGCTTCCTTATCGTCAAGTTCTTGTAACCTCCTTTGATGCATTTCTTGTTGTAATCTAAACCGATTCATAATAACATTCCTCTCTTTATCGGATCTCGCAATTGATGATTATGAAATTTAAAATTGAGAATACAGATGGAGAAATTGGTGAAATATAGGTAGAAGTAGGTGTGAGTAACTTGAAGAAGTACAATGGCGTATATATAGGAACCTGTTAGAGCATATCTCGGTTGAACCCACCAAGCGTTGGTATGTCAAGTTTGGTTGTCATATTTTAGTTAATCAAAACTCATTTAAAGAGTCGCTTGATTATTTACTATAGTCAACTTCGTATAGGTTAGCTAAAAAGTTACAAGGATATGAGACTTACAAGTATTACGTGAAGACTTGAAGAATGTGAAGAAGTAAAGAACAACAACAACGACATCATCCTTCCACTTGAGGTTAGTAATATTTGACTTGAATTGTTTCATTCCTAACGTATCTTTCAAGTCGTGCATATTGAAAACATAACTGCGAAGCTGTGAATGATTATACTCTAGTTAGACATAGTATTAAGGAATTACAATACGAAGTATAACGTCTATCTTTTGAACTTCGTATATAAGACATCGACATAATCGTATGAATGCTATTGTGATTATGTATGGGTATAGGGTGAAGATTTCGTCATAGGAAACAATGTTTTACATTCGTTTAAAGGAAGTACATTCATAAACTTTTTTTGTGAATCGAAAGGGAAATCTCTAGGCTTATTGGTATTGTTATTCATTGCAAATCTTTGGATTACCAATATGTGTGTTTAGTATAACCGCTCATAACTTGTTTATGTATCTTGGTAAAACTATTCGCAATGCCTGACTTTTGTATTGGTATGACTTTTATTAGTGAAACCGATCTTAAGTAATCACCTGAGATGGTATGATCGATATGTTGTAATTGGTATGACCAACTCTAGACATTGGGGAACCGATCCTAGTAAGAGGTGCAACTGATCACAAGAGGGAATCGATCCTTGTAATAGGTGCAACAAGTTTTTAGTAATTGGGGAACTGATCCTATGACTTGTGCAACCGAATACAAGTTAGATACCATAAATATGTGGTAATCGATCCTAGTACCTAATCAACCAACTTTTGGTAACTAGCGTGACTAATTTTAGTACCCACATGGAGGTAGAACCGAAACTTGTTTTGGTAGAACCGTTAAACCCATGATTGGTGATTTGATAGGATAATCAATCACATAGTTCTTTGAAGTCAGATGAACCAATTCTAAACTTGTTTGGAAGTGTGGCAAATCGGTTCCAAGATTGTAAATATGAAAAAGGATTTAGAAAGTAAAGATGTCGACATACTTTGAACATGTGCAGTAACTCTTATCTATTATTGTTTAAAGATATTCCTTAATAGCTAAAGGAGAATCCCGGATCGAAATAAATTAAGAATCTTTTAATTAAGGTTTTTAGTTTTATATGCTTTTAATTTCCAGCAATTAAATGCATATCTTTAGAAAATAAAAATTAGTAATGTGCATTTACTAATTGGAGATTTTCTACTGAGATTTCGGTCATTATATTTGGACAGTGCATTTCCAGGAATTATGAAAACCGATTTGGACTTTATTGCATATATTTGAGAATATTCGGTTTTGGAAATTCCTTGGTGTCCAAACTTCCTTGGTCTATAAATATTGAAGTTTGCATTTCAAGCAAACTAATCCTCAGAGCCAGCAAAACTACCTAATTGTGTTGTTACTGGTGGATCCGTCTATTCGGAGAGGAAAGTACCCTAATTAGGCGAAATCTCTTACGACCGCTCGTTTTAAAGACTTCTTTGGGATTGGGAAGCTCTACGAGTACCATTGGTGGGAAACTAGATTGCGGTTTATTATTAGTTTTCGATTGATTTGATTGACTAACGGTTGTTGAACTTTGATTGCACCTAGTTTGTTTATGCTTGAGAATCCTCTCTTCTGATATAAGATTCACTCAAACTAGATCGAAGTGTCGACGAGGATCTTTAGAACTGTTTGTAGATCTAAAGACGTCTTGTGATAATCCATTGTTAACATACTCCGTTCTGTGTGTGATTGATCATAAGAGATTCAAGTTGTTTGTGTGCAGGTGTTTATTGAAGATCTAAGAAGATTTCTTATTTGAGTTCATAATCTTTGGTGTGCACAAAACTTGATCGGCTGGGGATCCAACTATAATCGGTTTATCTTTGTGATAACCTTGATTGATTAGTTGAGTAGATCGGCATCAATACAATTCTTTGTGATTAAGAGTATTGATTGCATAAGTTTAGACAATTACTTTGATAGTTGTTGAGATACAAATCTAAGAACCTGGCAAAGGAGTTTATTGGGATAAACGGAAGAGCCTTTTGTCAAACTCATATCACGTTGTTTGAAAAGAGTTGTTACCGAACATATTTGTTGTTCCTTTACTGTTTGGAATACGAACCAAAGGAATTGTTCCAAGTGTGTGACTTATTACAAGTTGGAGGTGCAGGGATACTGAGGGAACTAGGTGAACTATAGGTTTAGTTGCTTGGTCTCAACTATACGAAGTTGGTTTAGATTTTGTATAACGGCTTAATTTTGAGAGTATTCAATTCTGGACTAGGTCCCGGAGTTTTTCTGCATTTGCGGTTTCCTCGTTAACAAAATCTTGTTGTGTCTTTTACTTTTCTATTTTCGCAATTATAATTGTTTTATTATAATTAGAAGTAAAATACACAAACCTTAATTCCTATTTACTTGATAGCAATCCTATTGTGTTTGGTTAAGTCCGAACCTATTATCAAGTAAACATATTTCGTTGTTGTATTGTCTCGATCTTGTATCCATAGTCAATCACGCAAGTTATCTTGTTGTCGTATTGTCTCAATCTCGTATCCATAAACGATCACACGAAGTGTGAACTGATTAGTTGTATTGTCTCGACTCAGTCCATAGACAATCACTTTCGGAGAGAGGACTTATAGGTGGAAAAGATTTAGATTGAGGTATATTTGGGTACCATCGTCTTTTCAGAACCAGCAGGGGGAAATAGTCGTTGCAAAATAACTACTGATCGATAATCATAATATCGCCAGCGATACTATTTATATCGCGCGACGGGATTTATGACGCCAACGATATTTAGGATATCTCCAGTGCTCTGGCTAATAACGTTCGACAGAAATTATGTCGCTCCGTGGTTTTCCCATAGTGGCACAACTCATTTTCCATGCCACCTGGTATGCTAAACAAGTTGTTTTTTTGGCATATGCTTTGGAATAGGCCTTAGGAGTTACCCTTATATATTCATTTAATTGAATTTCCAGTTATTCCTACTTTGTCCATAAGTTTTATACTTCCCCTGCTTTGGTTTTCTATTAAAAATATTGTTAATGTGGTATCACACGATTTTGATTAACTTAGTCAAAATTGATGTTGGTCTAGGCGTCTTTTTTAAGACCAAAATTGTAAGAGCGAATACTATGTTAGTGTTTTCTCAGCTAAGTATCTACAAGGAAGATAAGGGCTATCATCATGGCAACTAAATTGGTCGAAGTAACACTGCTTTTTGTGTGATGCTAGAAATGTGCAGCATCACATATAAAGGGCAATGCTCACGGAGAATGAGTATCTACCCTGGGAAAAGACTCAATACCCAATTGCTCTTCTAACTGGGGGTATGGTACACTCCGTGGAATCTAGTACCACAATTAGCAGACAACAAGTTTTTATGATTGGATTTTATGTTTGGGCTCACTTTTTCATTCAAATGATTATTATTTTTTGGACTTTGTGTTTGTGACTGTTAGAGCACTGCTCGGTCGAACTCGCAAGCGTTGCTATCTCAAGCTAGTTGTCAGGTTTAGTTGCCAATACTATAAGTCTTGATTTCTAGTCTACTTATATCTAAGTCTCGGATTAGGATAGAAAGTGTAGTTGAGCATTAGACTTCACGGCGTTCATCGATTGAAGACGAAGAACTACTAAGGGGAGCTTATGGAACTTCATCAACAAAATGTATGTGGAGACTTGAACTCATCTATCACTCAAAATTCTATCTACTCTATCTCCTATTTGAGACAAAAGTCGTATAGCTATATAGACTTCGATTATACACATTTGATATTTCGAGCTGAGTTTAACACGCTTACATATTTCTCGAAATATGTGTTGGTAAGTTTTCGCTTTAGCCAAGTTCATCTTATATTCTTGACGAAAGTCAAAATATGATCATGTGAAAATCGCCTAGTAACATCTTACATGATTTGTGTGAGACAGTCATTTGATGTAGACTCGGAATGTTTCGTATTGATCATTCGATCACTTGAAAATTGCTTTGAAGCTAATAATTTGTGTGAGACAGCTATTGTCGTCTTCCGAGAATGTTTCAATGATTGAAATGAGAGTTTAGAACTATTAACCATGATTGGATATAACACAGTATGCGTACTCGTATGCTAACTGCTGCAAGTTATTCCAAGTCCGGGAACCATGGTATGCATACCCGTATGCGTACTGATTGGTTTAATGGAAGTCCGGGAACTTTGTATACATACCGGTACTTGCGTGAGTTTCAAGTTACGGGATTTAACTGAGTTTGGAAAGTATGCGTACCCGTTTGCATACTTGCGAACGCCGCGAACCCAAACTTAGTCCGGCCATTTAGGTATGCGTACCCGTTTGCATACTTGAGTAAGTTATGTTCTAAAATCGGTTTGTTCATGAACTAATACATTTATATATTAAGGAATGCAATCTTTTGCAAACCGTGGCTATAATGTTCATGAATTGATTCGAGTGAATCAAAATCGATTTTGCTTCAATTGTGTATTGTATACTTCTATGAGAATATAAACAATTGAACAACTCTAGAACTAGTTTCATTTGAGTCATTTGAACTAGTTATGGTTAAGATGAATAAGGTTGATATGAAAGTGTTCATATGGCTAACTTCGGTTAACTATTGTTGAGCCAACAAGGTGTACAGGTTTAGGTACGGTTACTCATATCTAGATGAAGTCACTTTTCATTTGTATGTAACAAGCTAAGTTCGATCTAACGGTTGAAAGATATTAGCTTGAGTCTAATCAGGTTTTCATCTAATGCTGAATATTGAAGGCTTTGTTACCAAGGTAACATTAATTGCAAACCCTGATTTGAGGACTATATAAGGGAGAACTCTAGCAACTGGGAAACCTAATCCCCATACCTCCTGTGTGATACTAGTTGCGACTAGAGTCGACTCTCCTTTAACATTAGGTTTTTTCCGAAACCCTGTAGGTTAACGACTTGAAGACTTCATTTGGATTGTGAAGCCAGACCCAACTATTTCTCTGTAGTTGCGTGTTCAGATCTTGCTGTTTTCTATCATGATTGATTACTATATTCTCTAAGATTTGCTTGAGATTTAATCTCCGATAGGCAAGATAAAAAGTAGTCACAAACATCTTCGTCTCATCGTTTGTGATTCCACAATATCTTGTTTCGCTACCATACGATTAAAGATTATTGTGAGGTGATTGATATTACTAGGCTGTTCTTCGGGAATATAAGTCTGGTGTATCAATTGGTTCCTGTTCACCTTGATTTATCAAAAGACGTAACAAAAATTCTTAGGTATTTCTGTGGGAGACAGATTTATCTATTCAATAGACTTTTTTGTGTGATACAGATTGGTTTATCAAGTCTTCGACTTTGGGTCGTAGCAACACTTAGTTGTGGGTGAGATCAACTAAGGGAATCAAGTGCGCAGAGTCCTGCTGGGATTCAGAGGCATAAGGAACGCGACTGTACCTTGATCAGTGTGAGATGGGTTAGGGATCAACTACATTCCAGTCCGAAGTTAACTTGGAGTAGGCTAGTGTCTGTAGCGGCTTAATACAGTGTGGTGTTCAAATCTGGACTAGGTCCCGGGGGTTTTATGCATTTGCAGTTTCCTCGTTAACATAATTTCTGGTGTGTGTTATTTCTTTTCCGCATTACATTTGTTTATATAATTGAAATATCACAGGTTGTGCGTAAGTTCAATCAGTTTGTGAATCCGCCCTTTGGATTGTTGATTAAATTGATTGACACTTGGATCGCTTGTTTTCTTGGTTGCTTGACACGTTGAAGATAGAATTAGGTGGGATGGTTGAACGCATTTAATGCTGAGTAGATTATTCCTGCACGCGTGTAACGACTCTTTGCAACTGGCATGTCACATCGTAGACTCGTGGAAGCTCTCTGGCCTTTCATTCAAATCTTCCTCGTGATCTGTGAAACTCGAATATGAACGTTTCGGTGCTTCTAGTGTAACCTAAGTTTCGTATGCCGACTCCGAGATCATGCCACGTGTGTGGTAAATATTTTGCACGCTGTACACTCTTAATTTATCAATAAAAAATTTCTCTAAAATAAAGAAAATATAAAACGAGGACTAAGCTCCTGGATCTCCATCCAAAACCAGATCGGACTCACTGACCTGCTTCTTTCCCATTTTTCCATTTTTTTTTTTTTTTTGCTAAACTCTTTCCCATTTTTCCACTGAAAACGGATTTGATTTTATTTTCTGTTAAGAACGAAATCAGTTGAATTTGTTGAATGAAAACACTAAAAAATAAAATCCTAAAAGTTAAGGATCATCCCACGTTGGAAACCTTAAAAAGTTGTATATTACACCGACAGAGAGAGACCGACAAAGCAGAGAAACGAAAAAACAAGGTAATATAAATTTAATTTACACCTCCGGTAAGTCTCTTTCCGTTCTTTTTCAGATCCAAAACTAGTTTTCAGAATTCCTTAATTCCTATTGGATCCAACAAAAAAACAAGCACACAGAAGTAGCTTTTTGTTGTACATGATATCTAGCTTTGGAAGAAATGTTAGAATGGCATTATACAGACACGGTACAGAATTATTACCGGAACGAAGAGAAATTACTGGTTCCATAATCCGGCATTTTGATCGAAGTGATTATGCTTCAAGGATCCGCAGAGGGAAGAGATTTGCTCGATTATCAAAACTTAGACTTACATTTTGGATGTTCGTACTAGCAGTGGTGTCTTTGATTTACTTATCAGTTTTTGATGTCAAGTTACCACTTCATGGTGAGACTCTTACACTACCTATTTTGTTCATTCTTGATTCCTTGTTGTAATCATGTTTGCTCATATTTCATTTGGAATGTAGTAGGTAAAAGAAATAGCAATTCGGCCACCACGAGGCATAAAAGCCAAGAGGGTTCTGGATTTGAGGGTTTTGAATTTACTAAACCTAAGCATCGCAAGCAGCGTAAGCAACTTAACAATGTAATTGCTTGTATGAAATGTAGATTATAACTCTGACTAGGACTAGGAAGATCATAATGTTATTGAATTCGCAACCCTTTTTGTTGCCAAAACGGTACTGGCATTGATGTAGCATTCTAAAATGAAGGAAACTTGTCGTGTATTCTTTAGTAGTATTCTGCATTAGGTCCTAAATTTGCTTCTCCTTTTTATATTCTGCTGAATTATCACTTCTTAAGAATTTCCAGTCGAATATTTACCACTGCAATAGTGCAATTACAGAGCTAGTTTTAAAAGCTTGGTTGTAGAGTACAGTTAAAAGTATATGTTAGTGTGCCTTGATACCCACATCGTTGCTTTGAATTTTTGATTGGGTTTGTTAACTGATGATGCACTTGCCTGTTTATCTTTGATCTTACGTTATTTTTAGATGTAACAAGTCCTTAATTGCTGGTTTTTCTATCTTGTAACATATTATGGTTGATATCAAACTCATTTACTGTTTCCTTTTCTTGCATGAAACCTTTCAGATTTTCCTTGTGAGGTTAAGTTTCTGGAATCAGTTGATAATGTCATTGAGCCCATGGAGTCTGTGAATTTCGAACAATTTTCACTTAACTATGTTGATAGGGAGGAGAATTTTGATGGAATTGATGCATTTGAACCCAGATTTGGGGGGCACCAGACCCTCGAAGAAAGAGAAAACACTTTCTACGCTAGGAATCAAACCATGCATTGTGGCTTTGTCAAGGGACCTGAAGGATCCCCGAGCACTGGGTACGATTTGGACTTGGAAGACAAGGAATACATGAATACCTGCCACATTGTTGTATCGTCTTGCATTTTTGGAAGCTCTGACTTTTTGAGGAGACCTACAAGCAGGAAGGTAATTGGATGAAGATTAGCTGAATATTAGTTTGTGGTAGTCCATTTCTATCACGAGCTTTTTAGTTTTGATCAAAATATTTATCATTATTTGTAGTTGTTATTAGAAGAAGGAATAAAGTACTTCAAAACTGTTATTTTTCTTTGTTCTCCAGTGACTTTATATATCTTATATTTCTTTTCTCATTCTAGTTGAGCATATTTCTTCAAGATGTCATTCTAGGCTGCTGCATATGATCTAGTAATAAATTTGCAATACTTGCGAAATAACATGACTTTTAGAAATCATGTTTGTTTCTTATAATTTTTATAACTATGGATTGGAGGCGTCTTCCCCAACTTTGGCTACTTTTTCCAATTATTATTTCTTTCAGCAATTAAAATTAGAGGGATATTTTTTATGTTTTATATGCTGTGTTAAACACGAACCTTCCTTTCCAATCTCTTCGTATGACATTCTAGGCTGCGTTTAATGCTTCATGCTGTATACTGTTCTTCAGTAACCCATGTAGTTTTTGTTGTGTGTTGGTTAGCTTGGTAGAAAAGATGTCTGGATTTTCTGATTTATCTAAAGGCCAGTCTCTCGTTTATTGGGAGCTTTCTTAAATCATTATTGTTTCCACCTTGTGTGCATCTCCATTTGATGGATCTTACTAAAGTTATATTTTTTTCATCTCTCAAAATATTAGGTTCTGCTTCTAGCATTGATAAGTGTTATTTGCTTGTTTCAATATATAATCTCTTGTGGCATAAATTATTTTCTTTTGGTAAAAACTTAGTATGCATTCATGTGCAGACATGGCTTGCTGTTAATGCCCTTAATTATGTATGTTGCAGATTAGTGAATATTCTAAGAAGAATGTTTGCTTTGTCATGTTTTTGGATGAACAAACGATATCGAAACTATCTTCAGAGGGGCATGTGCGAGATGATAGAGGATACATTGGATTATGGAAAATCGTGATCGTGAGAAACTTGCCATATGTTGACATGCGGAGAACAGGAAAGGTGCCGAAATTTTTATCTCACCGTCTCTTTCCATCTGCTAGGTAACACACCTCCATGATCTTGCTTTGAGTTCACGTCTGTTTTCATTATCTTGCTGCTTATGCTCTCAGTAGAGTTCATTTCTCAAATGCCTTTTATGCTTAGATGATAGTTGCTGTCTTCAGGTTCTCTATTTGGCTCGATAGCAAAATGAGACTTCACACAGATCCCATGCTGATTCTTGAGTACTTTTTGTTTCGTAACGGATCTGAATATGCTATTTCAAACCACTATGATCGTCATTGTGTGTGGGAGGAAGTACTCCAAAACAAACGTCTAAACAAGTACAATCACTCTGCTATCGATGAACAGTTCAATTTTTACCAGTCAGACGGGCTCACTAAATTTGATCCATCTGACCCAGATACTCTTCTTCCAAGTTGTACGTGTCATATTGCATTTTAAGTTCCTGAAATATCTCCCCTTGCCCCTAAATTCTTACTCTCTAGTTTACTCTTGTTATTTCATATTCTGCAGATGTACCTGAAGGTTCATTCATAGTGCGTGCCCACACACCAATGTCAAATTTATTTTCGTGCCTTTGGTTCAATGAAGTCGACCGCTTCACTTCACGAGATCAACTTAGCTTCGCATACACTTACTTGAAATTGAGGAGGAAGAATCCTGATAAACCATTTTTCCTGAACATGTTTAAGGTATTTTATTGGTTATGGGTAGACACCAGCTCATCATTTTTATTATCTTTTGGAATGAAACTGCATGCCTTGACATATAGTACCAGCGTTCCGGTGTAATCTGGGATTCTAGCTCTTATAAATTACTGGGTCAGTTTCTGTCTCAGTGTCGGTGAATCTTGCAAGGAAACTAGACATGTTTACTGGTCCAAGGCTCCTAGCTAGCATTGTATGTTTCTTTTGCAGTCACCAGTCGGTGTATTGTGTCACTTTCCATTGGAAAGATTTTTTAAAAACGACATTGTTTATAATTATTACCTAATTTGGTTCCATAGAAAATATTCAGGAGAGACATGGAGAAAGAAAACCTCACTATTTTGTTAAACAGAAAAAGAGAATCAGTAAGCGAGTTACTTATTTCCTGTGAGTGATAGAAACTGAACTCATTTTACTTGACTGATACATGCAGGACTGTGAACGCAGAGCGCTGGCAAAATTATTTCGGCACAGGACTGCCGAATCACCTCCACCACCTAATAGTATACTCTGATTGGAATGGAAACTTTCAGTAAAATTTTGATGAAGTCCAAATCACCATTTTGGTTTGGTTCATGTAGAGGTAGGTGCTAATAGCAATTCATAATTTGGTATCTTTGATTTGGATTGATGCTTATGGAGTAGCGGCAGTGCCAAGTTGCCTTCAGTGGGAGTGTAGAGACCTCCTTACAACCAACATAATATGTTGAACAGCACAGCAGCCAGGGATTAACTTCTCGGCATCTTGATGGTATTGCTTCCTTCTTTTCTGTCAGTAAAATTAAGAAACGCCTAGTTTTGCTCCATCCAAAAACCTGTATATATATGCTCTCCAGTCTAATTGTATATGAAGAGTTAAGTAAATGTAGTTGTCTGTAGGGAATCAAGTCGATGAAAGTGGTAAATTTTTTTGCCTAGATTATGGGCAGAGTTTTGATTATTCATGAACAGATATAGCAATCGGAATGATTATGAGGTTTTGGTCTAAATTTTACCATTTTGTGAGTTGCAATTTTCCTACATTGTGAGTTGCAATTTTCCTACAAAGAAGACAAAACTCGTATCCAGATTCTGCAGAGAGCTGTAAATTTGTTAGGATTTGTTTCGCTGGTTGTCCGGTTTTGCTTAGACTCTAGTGTGGCTCCATGTTAACAATCCAAGAGGTGGTCTCTCCGTCTGTTCGCTAATATGAACTTGTCTTGAAAACCTTACAGAGCAACCGAGATGAAAATCAATAGACCTTTCTGTAAGGAAATTTAGTTTTAACACAAGTCTTATCACCTGAGTGAAGTTATTTAAGTTTGCTTTTGCCACAAATTTCTTAAGTTCCCTTCAACAAAGTGTGAGTTCCAGGCCAAAGGATTGGAATCATTAAAAATCGTTATGACTGCAGAAAAAATTTAAGCACTATATCAAATTCATAACTATTCTTTTTAACATATTCAATTTCAGCACTATATCAAGTTGTTAAACATTTTTGCTCTTCTTTCCTTTTTATTATTGTTTCTACTGCATCTTTACGTTCAAATTCTTGTAATTGTCTTGCGAACAATTAGATATTGAATGAATGGTAGAGCACATGACGATTCCCCAAATAAATCAATGATATTTATACACAGGTCTGAACGCAGTTGAGTGAGAAAGAAAACATTGGGGTGGATACTGGCACTTGCCATCATAGTGCATTGCAACGATGAACCTCTTTTCAATCTTACTGAAAATTTTGCATTAAATTTTGGACACTTCCTTCGACAGTTGTAGAGACTGGAAATGGGTGGTTTCTCTTATAATGGTTTTTTCGTTTTCCAATACATTCTTTCTGTTTGATATGTATTTCTCAGGGCAGTTTAAGAACAATGATTAATGGAGCTAAGCAGGTTTCACTGTACTTCTGCGCTCTTAATCATTGAACAACACTGATATATACATGTCAAATAAAATAAGAAGAATGTATAGAAAATTTAGAACAAAACATTAGAAAGCAAAGAAAAACACTAGAAAAGTACCTATTCCCAGTCTCGGCTGAATTGAAGCTGTCAAAAAATTAGTGTAAATTTTTAGGAAGCTTTAAAAGAGGTCCATCGTTGCAATGTCTTTTGATGGCAAACTCCAATACAGATATCCCAATGCTTTTGCTACTTGATCTTTTTTTTTTTTTTTTTTTTTCGATCGATAAAAATATATATATTAAGAAGGAAGGCTAAGTACAAAGCTGCAAAAGCAGACAGCCACCAGGTAGGAAAAACATACAAAATAAATCAACGGAACACCCACGGAAAGGGAAAAGAAAAAACTAAGGAGGTTCAAACAATACCGACTTCCAGTTGGCAATAACATCATGAAGATTGATGGAAGAGAATTGAGGAATAGCAGCAGCCCAATGAAAAGAGCTAACCTTCGCCTCAACAATGATAGAATCAACTGATCTCTTTTTGCCCTTGAAGCATCTCTCATTTCTTTCTATCCAAATATTCCAGCAAATGCTAGCTGGGACGCGTTTCCAAACTTCTTTGCCCCCGTAAGTAGCTGAATACGAACTCCAGTGCTACTTGATCCATATGCCTTTCCGTAATAGGTATTCCCGAAATATCATGATTTCTTTTGTAACATATGAGAAAAACATCCACAAATGAATAACGATATCATTTACTCTAATAAAATTCAATATTTGTTTATAGCCGAAGACAAATATAACAATTTGAACGAAAAATAGATTTACATAGATACAGTAATAAAAACGCATCGATTTTGATAATGCTTTGCCAAAGTTCTCACAAGGCCTGAGCATCCTGACTCCATCACAAAACATCCAAATACAATATTTCCATCATTCCATGTATGCTTTGAGAAACCCTAGCTGTTTACAAGGAATCGCGAGAACATTTATACCTTTTATGCGGATGGCACTCGATTAGGTTTTGTTAACTAGAGAATCAAAGTCGGTAGTCAACTATTGACCGAAGTCAAAGGTTGATAGACAGGGAATGTAGCTATCCCTTAATAAGAATAATTCAATTATGAAACCTTGTGTAGTAAACCGGTTATGGGTCCTTTCGGCATCGGTACAGGAGAGAAGGGAGCTTTATTTCTAGATTATAGAGTTAAAAAACAAAAACAAATTTTGTTATATGACATTTGGTCCAAATGTCAGGATTATTTCGTGCTGAATCCTTATATTGTTTCAGCTGGTGTACATTTTGGTTTGCAATCTTCCACAATTAAGCAATGAAATCACAATCGAGTGAAGCTATATGGAATAAGTTTTTCTGTCAGAAAAAAGAAAAAATATTTTAAGTTTGCCTTTGCTTTGGCCACAAATTCCCTCAGTTCCCTTGGTGAATACCGGGGCCAAAGATTACCTCACAGGACTTGCCTGCTCTCTTTTGCACATAAATTTCTCAGGCTGTAAGACGTAAAGAAATCTAGCTCCTGAAGAATAACAAATGAATGGTGAAGACATTGTGACAACGACGGCAGTCATACAATAAATTTCTAAGAATAACCAATAACTGTACAAAGATTTTCTCCCTGAAGGAAAGATTGTACAAATTTACAGCATTTCCAGGCAACAAAAATTGGCTTTCCTCAGGCAAGGTACTTGTACACATTCATGTTTACTGCATCTCTTTCCAAGAACTCACGCTGGATGAGAGCCTCAATCCTCTTCTTTATCATGACTGGGTTTGGCAGGAAACGCGACTGCAACTGTTTCGTGACCTCTGCGACGATGCTATTGTGGTCCAAGACACGCCTAGACTTCATGATCCTCACGATTGCCGCCTCTATCAGAGGCTTTCTATCCACCTCCACTCTTTGTTGAATTTCTAGCTTTTCAGGTTCAGACACTTTCTGTGTAACAACAGTACCTATCTTCACCTTGTAAGACTTGCAAGTGAACTTGTCGTTGAAACAAAATGTATCTCCTACACCAATGTCTTTGCTCATTGGTTCCTTCCGAAGGACAATTTTCCCTTTCACACAAGCTAGGGATTGGAGACATCTCTTCAAGTCTGAAGTAGGCAACTTTGTTGCCTCCTCAATCTCCTTATAGGTCAGCCGATCAGCATGGTTATACAGCATCAGTATACACATTTGATAAGTGAACACATTGAGCTCATGTTTCTTGCCATTCCCAAAAGTTACTTTCAGATCAGCTGTACCCATGTTCATTTGCCATGTCAATCTCCGGCCAGTATGAGCGCCAAGATAATACGCTTGGAATCTTTCACATAACTCCAAAATTTCTGCCGGAAGGATGCAAGAGGTCCTAGGCTGAGTGGGCCAGAACCCAGTCGTGAGAACCTGGACAGAGAGCGCAGGGCTCTCACCAGCCTTAGCAGCAGTCTGGCTTGCATAGAATCCTTGAGTTGTATCTTTAGATGTGTTCAGGTCTGTGAACATTCCTTCCAGCTTAGAGGTGAACTGGTAGCCACATTCTGTCTTGAGCTTAACTATCAAACTTCTTTCTGCATCCTCGGAGAGAGATTTTCCTGACAAAAGTCGTTTGGCAAGATGTTGCTTGTAGTACTTTTCAAACATATCTTTCTCTTGTACATAGCGGAATAGCATCAAGACCTTGTCATAGAAAACCTCTAAATCTTCGTCACTTATGCCATCCAGTCCCTTCCGAAGCTTACAATCAACAAACAGTGAAATAAACTCGGGAGTCCGAGCATTCAGATTCATAAAGTACTCAAAAGAGGAATTCAGAGCATTCTGGAATGTCTTGTCGTTGTTAAAAGCCAGACTGATAATCTTGTCATACTTATCCTTTTTATCCGATAAGCATTGGACAAAGTCCATAGGATCCTTTAGCCTCTCAGGATCAGTAACCAGTTGTTTGCCAGTTTCTCGGACGTGACAACCCATGACATCTCTAATCATTGACAGCCCTTCAGAGACTCGGCCAAACAAGCTGTACATTCTTCTCAAGTCTACATACATGTCATCAACAAGCATCTTCACCAAGCCCTTGTCGACCAATCTCTGCAAGTGGTTGGCAACCATCTCCTTCTCCACTACATTTATTATTTTCGCTTTGGTCACAGTGGCGAAGTATTTGGAAGCCCTCTCCATCTCTTCATCAAGACGCCTCTCTGCTCTCTCTAAGTAATTTCCACATTCACAAGACTCGATAAATTGCTGAGATTCAACACTGTAGAAATCGGCTGAGACCTCAAGAAAAGGCTTTTCAAAATATTCTTGATAAACAGAAGAACCCAAATCCACATACATCATTATTGCATTCTTCATTCCTCCCCCAGCTATAACTTCACCTGCTCGCTTTCTCTGCACAAGGTCAAGAAGTGTTTTAAGAAGCCTTGTCTGTATTTGACTAGAATGGATGATGTTATCCCTCCATAGGTTCAATCCAAGCTTGTAAACCGGGGTTCTGTGGGTACTCGGAATGAATGTCCTATCCATGTACATTAATATGCCTTGAATCATTTCTAATGCTTTGTTATGATCTTCCCATTTCCTTTTCAGCACTCCCAGAAACAAATCCCCCTGAGCAGCTTCTATCAATTCTGATACTTCTCTTATATGCTTTGTCAAAGTTGTCACAAGACCTGAATACAGATTGTCCCCAAATCTTTGCAGAATCATATAATAAGCATTCCTGAATCCATTCCAAAACATTCAAATCAAATTAAGAATACTATTAATGCAGTACAATGTCTACCTTCCACAGGGATGTCAAGATATCAATTTGAAAAACATCAAAGAATATAAACTGAACCCAATAACTAAAACCATCTAAAACCCTAATTAAATACCAAAAAACTAAGTTTTTACTAGAGAATGATCAATCAATCAGAAAACAAGATTCATAGTTTAAGTGTTACCTGTACAGTTCTTCAAAGCTGAGATCGCTGATATTCTGATTGTAGATTTCACGGATTGCATCTTCCAGTAATTTCCATGTAAGCTTTGGATCAACATTGACCATATGCTTTAATGGTTCAATCTTAACAATTCTTTTCTTCTGATTGCTCATACTATCAAGTTAAAAAGAACCCACTCTTGTTTCCTTCTTCAATAATTCTCTAAATGAAATTTGGTCTTCTACTGTAACAAGAAATCATCATAACTCCAAGAAAACTCTTATAGCATCAGGGAAATATGATTAGGGAGAGGAATCAAGGGAAAGAGAAGGTAAAGATTAGAAGAAAAGTAAAGAATCTTTAAAATCTTAGATGAAAGAAAACTTTAGTGTGTTTTAAGGGTGCAAGTAAAGATTTTGGTTTTGTTATGTTGAATTCAATAGTTATGATAACCGGGAAAGTAAGAGAATAATGAGACAAATTATTGGCTTTATATATCCCATTTTCTCGATGGGGCATATCAAGTTGACGGGGGTTGTGGAAGGGCAAGGGAATGCGGATGGGTCTCTAATCTCTTGATTTTCTTGATGACTGTAAAAAGATAGTCGACTGTTGACCAAAGTCAAAGGTGCATATCATCGTTGATATTTGAACCTTAGAGAAAGAGAGAACGCATGGTGTTACATACTTAGAGCAAGTCTTACGTTGGAATCCAACCTATTCCAGGCTTGGAAAAAATGTAGAATGTCAAGTCTAATGGATTCCAAGTTGGTGTCAAATATTTTCTTCAAGTCATATTCGTTTTGCGGAATGGTGTGTGGAATTCAAAGAAACGGTAATCTGATTAGCGTCAAACTCTATTCTAAATAGCGTGCTAAAAGACGAAAAGCATCATTCTGAATAGCGCAAGTCAAGCGTAGAAAAGTTATTCTTAATCTCAACCATGCAAATATTTTAGTCAAATACTATTAACCAAGTCAAACGCTATTCTTTTTAGCGTTAAACGCTGTTTGGATCAGCGTTTGTATGATTCCATCATAAGACTTGAGCTTCCATGAACAATTGCAAATGTTGAGCTGGCATAGTAGATGGAATTCTTACACCATAAGCTTTGATATTAAAATAACCAACAGTATCATTTCCGTTGATACTTCAATAGCCATCATTTAAGTTCTGTGTCAAGGGATGAATACAAGCTCCATTATTTATAGTGTTATGACCAAGGCTTCAGTAGAAGACGAGGTATTACCAAATCCGAAAATCCTTAAGATATGCAAAAAGTATTAATCATAGTTGAAAAACTTACATGGGATCATTTTTTAGGATAGATCCTTATTAGGGATCGGTCTTTAGAATGAATCTTGAATCACCTATTCCATTACAAAATAAGTTTCGCAAGTCTACTCTCTTAAACTATGTGGTTAAACATATTTCGAAGGTATGGTTTCATCTGGAAGTTCAGCACTGTTCGAGCATAGCTCGGTTGAACCCACCAAGCGTTGGTATGTCAAGTTTGGTTGTCATATTTTAGTATCAGAACACACCTAGAGTCGTTTGATTAAATACATGAGTCAAACAGTCTAACCACCTGGAAGAATAAAAAGAGATGTGTTTCAAAATATAATCCGTTGACTAATATCCAGTCAAGTAAAACTGTTTCTAATAGTAACAAGGATTATTTATTTGGAAAAGACAAAGATCAGCTTAAATGCATACAAACTAATGATTTCAGATCACTTAGCTTTGTTATTGATTAGTTTTCCAATTCTAGGTCAAGGAAACAATCTCATCAAAAGATATCATCCTATTCCAAGAGAAAACTGGGTCAATCCAAGAGTTCTACTCATTCCATGACTCAAAGAGTTTCAAATCACACTTGAAATTCTATTCCTATTCGGATTTAACTATCTGTTAAACCAGATTTATCAAGTTGTGATCCACAGAATCGTGAAACCCATCCTTGGAATCGGTCTATAAAAAAGGAATGTCCGAAAACATCAAACATATCTTGCAAAAGGTATTGATTACCTTGATAGATCTTGTTCCATTTGCAATGTTGAGCTATTGAGAGCTCAATTCAACAACTAAGCTTGTTGATAGGAACTTCCTCATAATTGTGCTCATCTCGAATAATTAGGGAAGTTCTCAAAGAGCGCAAGGGAACATGTGAGATATATGAAATACGCATCATGAACAGTATGAGTATTTCCTAAAAATAGAATCATGTTCTCTTTTGGAAGTAATTTCGGTCCATACTAAGAAAGTTCATGATAAATCTGTACAAGGTATCTTCAGACTCTATTGATATTTCCGGGAAAATCTTTATTGATTTATTTTCGAATATGAGTATGTTCTCACCGGTTTTTAATATCAAATAAAATAGTTTTTAGGTTTCTACGAAACTTGGAAATCAAGCTTTATTTGGTATATAAAACATCTTGAAAATTCGATTCCTTCTCCACAATAAGATTTTGGTTCAAGATTGGTGAAAATACTATTGATATCGACTCTCAATTACAGAGGCTAGAAACTTATCTCCCTTCTGAGATTAAGTGCTATTACTCAAGGGAACACGAGAGAAATCAACTATCTCTTGAGCTCATGTTTATGCTAATGCGAGACTTTAAAATTGTGCGTGAACAATTAGAAGCTTCTGTACAGAATGAGGAATGGCTTGAGTCAAAACTTCTGAAGATGATTGTGGATCTGAATATTTTTAAGAGGCGATTAAATCAGCTGAAAGAAAAGAGGAAACTCAAGAGCTTGAACACTGAAGAAGCCTCAGTGAACAACCAGAGTACCTCTAAGGATTAAGCCACATGTTGTAATACTTAATCTAGAAATAGACTATTCTATTTTTGATTTATCTCATGAATTGTACAAGTCTATTTGAATAAAACTATCATTATTATTTATGAATAAAACTATCATTATTATTTATGAATAAAATTATTATTTATAATTTTTGTTTTGGTATTTGATAGTTTCCGTTTGCATAGCCTGTGTGAATGAATATCTTTTTGCTATTGCTTTCGGATTGATGAGATGTTTAATTTTGGTTTTTACTAACCTAAATATTCCATCTCATATTGTGATGCCCTTATGATTTGTGTGTCTTTTTGATTTAGCGGGATTAAGTTCTAGCCCATGTTGGTAGTCTTTATCAAAGGATCATAAGGAGTTCCGTTGAAACTTATGTGTGAAAAGTCACAATATGTTGATATCAATTTATGTTTACATAAGTTGTGTTTAGCATAATATACGAGTTTCGGGTTTTCAACTTTTGTTATTGGCACGCATTAGTTAAAACTGATTAAACCTTTCTCTGGTAAAGGTTGCTTTTGTTGTTATTCTTTTGTTCTTGCGAGAGGATGACAACACAATGGGGGAGAGTTCTTATTTGAACTTGCGCTTAATGATATATCTTTCCGGGGAGAAGAGGATGGGGAAATTGAGGTAACAATTTTATTTGTTAGTTAATTGTTTTTCATGTGATTCAATTGTTTCCGGTACAATTGATATGTTCCATTATTGTGTATGGATTGTTTTATGTGATTCAATTGTTTCCGGTTAAGAAAAATTGTGTCAATTTATTTGGCTTATGATTTGGTATCTTCATTATTGTTTGGTATCAAGTGTTATTGCTTAACGAAATGCAATGCTTACAATTATTATATTCGTTTCAATTGCTTCCGGTTAAGAAAAATAATGGCAAGTCAATTTATTTTGGTTTGTATCTATTGTTTTTGGCTTAACAAAAGCCAATTGATTCCGAATAAGAGAAACTAAGTTAATTCTGATCTTAGTTAGACTTATCAAATAGAAGATTCAGTTATTCAAGTCTAATCGAATGCCTTGACAAGAAAATCTAGTTAACTAACCTAGTGTTTGTCTTGTCTAAAAGGAAAGGTCTAAGTTATCTTATGGAATAATTAGAGACGGATAGAGAAATAGATTTAATTCTGATCTTCATTTTTGTTTTATCAAAATAAGCGATTACACATACGTAATCGGTTTGGTAAATATCTAAGTTATCTTAGATGATTTTTCAGTCTTAGGGAAAATTGCTTCGGGCAATTGTTTCCTTGATAACATACTAGTTTCGGTTTTAGTATTGGTTATCTAAACTGGTATGTGAAACCTTCGTGCTTACTCTTATAGGTTGTACAAGTCTTATAGATTTGTAAGATCCTTTAGGTTTGACATTTATTTTCTCGAACCTTTGTGATTTTGCGACAAAAAGGGGAAGAAATATATGGAGTAAACAAGTGATTTTCAATCACTAGGAAAGGACAACTGTGCTTAAACGTTATATCTAACGAAAGAGTAAAGCATAGACTAAGGGGAAGAAAAATATCATAATGTTGTATAGTATTTCTGACTACAAAAGGGGAATAACAAAGATGTTCGGATTGGATATATACCTAGCTTACCTTAAGGGAGGGTAAAAGCTTTTTTTATTCAAATGTCAACAGCGGCATTTATTTTTGGATATATGCAGGTTATTGTGTTGTTGAAACTTGGAATCAAGCGTATGAAGAATGGGTTGTTTTGTAATTCGTTTATCTCCATATGTAAATAGATTTTTGTCATTAAAATTGACAAAGGGGGGGATTGTTAGAGCATAGCTCGGTTGAACCCACCAAGCGTTGGTATGTCAAGTTTGGTTGTCATATTTTAGTATCAAAACTCATTTGGAGTCGCTTGATTAAATACTAGAGTCAACTTCTTTTAGGTTAGACTAGAAAGTCTAGGAATGTTGAGACATACAAGTATTACTCTGAAGACCTAAAGAATGAGAAGAAGTAACGACTACAACAAAGACATCATCCTTCCACTTGAGGTTAGTAATATTGACTTGAATTTGTTTTCATTCCTAATTTATCTTTCAAGTCGTGTTATATTGAAAAACATAACATGTGAAGCTGTATATGCTTTAAATATTGTATATAATACTCTAGTGATGAGACTTGATCATTATAGTATGATCAAAATATCAAGGAAACATATTACGAAGTATAAACACTTATCTTTTGGAACTTCGTAAAGACGACATCGACATAATCTATTGTATATAGTTATTTGATTATGTGTGCATCATATAGGCATAATTTCATCCTAGAAAACTATGTATATTTACATTAGTTTAAGGAAGTAGATGTATGAACTTGTTTTCATAATCAAAAGGGAAATCATGATTGGTCTTGTTATTCATTGAATATCTTTTGGATGACCAATAGAGAATGACAGTGGTAGAACCTATCTTGACTTATGTTGAGGCTTGAGGTATAACCGGTCACGGCCTATGATTTGTGGCTAGTTGGAATCGGTCACATAGTAGCTTTGGAGATCAAAGTGTAACCGATCACATGCTATGTTGGGATGCTAGTTGTAATCAGTCACATAGTAGCTTTGGGAACCAAAGTGTAACTGGTCACATGATGTATTGAGAAGTTAGTTATAATCGGTCACAAGCTACCTTTAGGAAGTAATGTGTAACCGGACACATGATACTTCGGGAAGCAAGGTGTAATCGGTCACAACCAACTTTGTGGAGGAATATGTAACTGAGTACAACCTATCTTGAAAATCATATTGTATCCGGTCACAACATGTTTTGGAGTGATGGTACAATCGGTTAATGATCAAAACCATGATTCACATATTTCTTCATGTTGTCTATGAATTAGGGTTTTCCAAGATGAGAACCGTTATGATGTCGACATATTTGAACATGTACATAACTCTTATCATTTATAGTTCAAAGATATTCTTTGATGCTCAAGGTGATCCCGGACCGAAATATTGAAAATCATTTAATTATGATTTTCATCATATATGTTTTAGTTACCAGCAATTAAAACATATCCTCTAGAAAATATTATAAGTTAATGCGCTAGACTAATAATAGAAGTTTTCTATGAGAGTTTTTGGAAATGTTGGTTAAGATTAATTGGGAATAGGTAAATTGAAAATAGGTGTTTATTGCATATCTTGAGAATATTTTCGATTTTGGAATTTCCTTGTTGTCCAAACAACCTTGGTCTATAAATACCTAAGTTTGCATTTCTAGCAAAATATCCTAAGAGACAGGCAAATTTCATTTCTTGTTGTTTCTGGTGGAGCCGTCTATCCGGAGAGGAACGTACCCTAATTGGGCGAAATCTCTTACGACCGCTTGTTTAAAGACTTTTGTGGGATCAAGAAGCTCTACGAGTATCGTTGGTGGGAAACAAGATAATTGCATTGTTAATATAGTTTTCGATTGATTGATTTGATTGACTAACAGTTGTTGTAACTTTGGTTGCACCTAGTTTGATTATTCTTGAGAGCCTTCTTTTCTGACATAAGGGTAACTCAAACAGACTCCGTTCTGTGTGTGATTGATCACAAGAGAATTCAAAGTGTTGTTGTGCAGGTTATTGAAGGCAATGGAAGATTTGAAGACGAAGAAGAATTCTTATTAGTTTTGTATCTTGTGGATTTAGTGCACAAACCTTGATCGGCTGGGATCCAACTAGAATCTGTTTATCTTTGATAGACTTGATTGATTAGTTGCATGAGATCGACATCGCTTTATAGTTTCTCTTTGAGATCTATATTGATTGATTTCATGTCGAGAGTTTGATTATTTTATAATAAAAGTTTTAGATTGATCTAACTAGACAAAGGAGTTTATTATATTAAACGGAAGAGCCTTTGTCAACAACTCAACAAATATTTTAGCAAGATTGTATTAGAGTGGTTACCAAACAGATTCTTCCTTTGCTGTTTGGAATACGATCCAAAGGAATTAAGTATCTAGGGGTGGTCTGCTTGGTCTCAACTATACAAAGTTGGTATTAATTTTTTTATAATATCTTAATTCTGAGAGTATTCAAAACTAAACAAGGTCTCGGGGTTTTTCTGCATTTGCGGTTTTCTCGCTAACAAAATCTTGCGTGTCATTTACTTTTATATTCCGCAATTATAATTGTTGTTTATTATAATTAAAAGTAAATTACACTTGTACGTTAATTCCGTAACACTTGATATTGATCCTATAGAGTTTCGGTAATTACCGAACCTATTATCAAGTGCACACTTTGTTGTCGTATCGTCTCAATCTTGTATCCATAGTCAATCACACAAGTGATCTTGTTGTTGTATTGTCTCAATCTCGTATCCATAGACGATCATACGAAGTGTGAACCGAATCTGTTGTATTGTATCGACTATGTCCATAGACGATCACATTCGGTAAAGGACTTATAAGTTGATATTTAAAAGATTGTGGTGTATTCGGGTACTCTCGTCTTTTCAAGCACACTGAATAATAATGAGTTACCAATTAATATCATGTTGATTTTACAAGTCCATAAATAAACCATACTACGTAACTCCATATAAAGAACTAGTATATCATTCATTGATATTTTGATCATAGTATAATGACCAAGTCATCAATATTAAAGTCATTGTAAATAAGCTTTAATTCATATGTTATGTTTTCTGTGAATACAGACTTGAAAGAACAAACGGTAGATTTTTTTTTTATTCGCCTTAATGCTATCTCCTTTTCCCATTCATGCTTTTGTCACGTTGATCAGAGACGTGATTCGACTTCTCTGTTCTCATTTCAAACATAAAAAATTTAACAAGCCATGGGAAAACCTTAACAAACCAAATGATACTAACAATTCGTATCATAGCATCGAAAGCTCTCTCTTGGGTCTGTGATTAAAAATCTCTCTTGTATTTGTATCACACAAGTATGCGAAATATTGTGATACCACGTCATGTTATGTGGAGATACCTCATCATCTATTTTTGGAGGCCTACCTATACCTATTATGTAGCTTCTATTTTCTTTTCAATCCTGGGATAATGATAAAGTCTCGTGAACGACCACAATTTCGTTATCATGGGACTTACATACGGCCTTCTTCTATACACACCTGTGGTTCAAATAAGATTTCTTGGAGATATTTTGTACAACGTGATTGTCTCGTGACTCTCAACGGGTTGTACATTGTATATCTTTTGAGGTGAAAAAAGGTTAAAAATAACGTTGTTCCTTGTTCTGAATCATCTTTTTTTTTTCCATTAATGGTCTCTTGTACTTGTAATGGTCAAAGACAACATCTCATGTCGTAAAATCTTCCAATTGTTAACCAAACCCATAAATATTTTTTTCTAACTCATCGTCTTACCGTTGATAGAGTATTGAATTCCTAGACAACTATGGTCCCGATTCTTCTTCACTCGTTTCCTTTCAGCATACTTTAGGAAGCTTAAGTTATCTACACCTGCGTCAACATAGGATTATAGGTGAATTAAGCAAAGAGTAAAATAAACAAATTAATACAATAACTACACCATTTGAATTACTTACAGAAGAGCCACATTCCCTCTGACTTGGTTCCTTTTTACCCTAGCACTCTTTCTCCTGTCATTCAACAATTGTATGTGTGTATATATTTTGATTCAACAATTAGTTCTCGATGAGTTACCACGAACTATATATTTTGATTCACTAATTATATGTGTATAATTTATATTCATATGAGAACTGGAAACATCAGGGAAGATAACTGTGATGGACCGGAAAATTATGCCTATAACTCCCCCGATGCGCTATGATGATGCTACAAACCGGGCCTTAAAAACTAGGCAAATGCACGTTCATTTTCCCTTGCAAGCATGATGGTGGAGCATGATACGGCTAACTTAGACTCCACACCGTTCCAACTTACCTTTGTTCTGCAAAGGGTTTAAATCCATTGAGGCTGTGGTCGATGCATCTTGCATGCATCACTGGCCTTAGAGTGCTTTGCCTCAATGTAAGGAAATTCATCACCGAATTTCCTATCTAGCTGAGTAATCGTCATATTGCCGATTCTTGTCCAGGCATGAGGCATGCCTTAGACTTACACATAGGACATTGCAGGCCTAATACCCCTTTTGAAGCTTGGGCATTGTTGAGAGCATGCACATGTATTGCTCGTGCCAAGGGTGCATCAATCAGGCTCATGTCGTACTCTCCTTAGGCTTATGCAAGTTCCGCTAACTTGCATATCGATATAGTTTACTTTCGAGGCCATACCCAATGCTCCATTGGCACATGCCTAAGTCGAACGCCTTGATAGGAAGTATAAGCATCCAAAGAATGGAATGCAACTTGCCTCATCAAGTCTGGCCACAATCATCTCCTATGTTGATCTACCGAGCCAGATGATATGAGAGGCCAATGTGTCACAATCATCTCTCAAATAGATGATATGAGTGACAAAGTGCTGGACCGGCAATGCTGCAACTCATTGCGGTTGCCTAAGTACCCTTCCGTACTCTAAAAGGGATCTAGCACAGACCGTAATTCATCCACGAAGGGACAAGCAACTTAATCCAACTCGTTTGCAAGGCCGTGGCCAAGCAATAATGGTAATGGCCTAGTCCGTATATACCGTTCCGTGAAAATACATCACAGTGATGAATACTTGGTCTGCGGCATGGCATAGTGATGCCCATGCTTAATACGCTCTATTGGAAAGGCTACACAGCTATAAATGAGGCTTAGGCATCATTTATACTCTTTCGGCTAAGCTATGAAGCTTACTTGGTGCATAGTCCGCATATGCACCTTCAACCAACTACCCCTTCCTATATATGTTAACTTGACATTTTTACAACTAAAATTAGGGGATAAAAAATCATTTATCAACTACCAAGGACGTGATGGCTGCACCTTACTATTCTGGCCAATTTCTCTATGCGGTCGTGATGGCTGTACATTCAGTTCTGGCTCACAGGCCAGTTCCAATGCCCGGCCATGGTGGCTGAACATTTCCTGAGCCAGGTCCATTGAAGGGTCGTGATGGACGTATTTTCGTCTTTGGCTCATAGGCCACTCCAATGTCCAGCCGTGATGGTTGTACATTACCAAGGTCAGCCTGCTCTGGACTATTACGATATTGGCCATAGGCCAATGACCTGCTTAATGCGTCATTGTGGCGCTACTTTGTCCTAGGCCAGCCACCCAACTGGCCTGAAGCATCTTTGGTGTGAGATTGGCCTTTGGACAATATAGCTTACAGCTAACACTCTCTTGGTGCCATATTGGCCTTGACCAATGTGCCCTTTTTGGCAGCGTATTGGCCTAGGCCAATGTTCCTTTTACTACGCAACAGAAGCTTTGGATGAAGCTTCATCTCAGGCCATGTCGCATCTTTGAGCATGCGCCATGCTAAAAAACGGGGTGTTACAATAACGGATCCCAAGACATAGAGAATATATGTGGTGGCTGTAGCATGGATATGCTTTCTAGTCAACTCATTTCTTTGATGAAGCATGAGTGTGTTCTATAATTGTTCCCTTAAGCTCTTAAGTTGGAAATATTCTCTGCTTCTAGCCAGCTATTGGCATCTCCAACTTAGTCTCTTATGCACTCTAACCAAACACCCTCGAAGTGTAAATCTTCTCCCAACTAACCTTATTCACGTAGTCGGTCCTGAAAAAGCGGGGTTCTAACAACCACACCCAATATTTCGTTTAGGCAATCTGTATGGATTATCTCCAATATACTTCCAAGAAAATCAACTAGGAAGTCAGACTCAATCAAGGAAAATACATCCACGAGTTATATCTCTGTTTCTCAATGTAATCAGCAAATCAAACAGATAGAAATCCGTGAGCCTGATTATTATGAGAAACAACTTGAACGGTACCAAAGACCAATGTTCAAGTTCCAATCAATTTATATCAACAACCAAAGGTTGGATTATCTAATTAATTGAACTACGCACAACCTATGATATTTCAATTATATAGAAAATATAATAAGGAAAAGAAATAACACAGACACCAGAAATTTTGTTAACGAGGAAACCACAAATGCAGAAAAACCCCGAGACCTAGTCAATATTTGAACACCACACTGTATTAAGCCGCTACAGACTCTAGCCTGCTACAAGTTAACTTCGGACTGGAATTTAGTTGAGCCCTAACTAATCTCACACTGATTAAGGTACAGTCGCGTTCCTTACGCCTCTAAATCCTAGCAGGACTCTACGCACTTGATTCCCTTAGCTGATCTCACCCACAACTAAGAGTTGCTACGACCCAAAGTCGAAGACTTGATAAACAAATCTATCTCACACAAAAAAGTCTATTGAATATGTAAATTTGTCTCCCACAGAAATACCTACGAGTTTTTGTCCCATCTTTTGATAAATCAAGGTGAACAGGAACCAATTGATACACCGGACTTATATTCCCGAAGAACCTCCTAGTAATATCAATCACCTCACAATGATCTTAACCGTATGGAAGCGGGACAAGATATTGTGGAATCACAAACGATGAGAGAAAGATGTTTGTGACTATTTTTAATCTTACCTATCGGAGATTGAATATCGATCAAATCTTAGAGAAGATAGTACTCAATAAGATAGAACAAAGTAAGATCAGAACACGCAACTAAAGAAAAAATAGTTGGGTATGGCTTCAGAATCCCAATGAAGTCTTCAAGTCGTTAACCTATAATGGTTTTAGAAAAACCTAGGTTAAAGGAGAATCGACTCTAGTTGCAACTAGTATCACACAGGAGGTGTTGGGATTAGGTTTCCCAGTTGCTAGAGTTCTCCCTTATATAGTCTTCAAATCAGGGTTTGCAATCAATGTTACCTTGGTAACAAAGCATTCAATATTCACCGTTAGATGAAAACCTGATTAGATTCAAGCTAATATCTTTCAACCGTTAGATCGAACTTAGCTTGTTATACACAAATGAAATGTGACTTCATTTAGATATGGGTAACCGTACCTAAACGTGTACACTTGGGTGGATCTACAATAGTTAACCATAGTTAGCCATATGAACACTTTCATATCAACCTTGTTCATCTTAATCACAACTAGTTCAAATGACTCAAATGAAACTAGTTATAGAGTTGTTCAATTTTTTATATTCTCATAGAAGTATACAAGACACAAATGAAGCAAAATCGATTTTGATTCACTCGAATCAATTCATGAACATTATAGCCACGGTTTGCAAAAGATTGTATTCCTTATTATATAAAAATGTATTTGTTCATGAACAAACCGATTTTAGAACTTAACCCACTCAAGTATGCAAACAGGTTCGCATACCTAAGTAGCCGAACTTGGTCTGGGTTCGCCAGTATGCGAACGGGTACGCATACTGTCACGACCAACCTCAATTGAATTCCCGGACTTGAACTGTTATGCCAGTACGCATATGGGTATGCATACTAAGTTCCCGGAATTCAACTATTAAACCAGTACGCATACGCGCGGGTATGCATACTATGGTTCCCGAACTTCGAATAACTTGTAACAGTTTGCATACAAGTACGCATACTGTGTTATATCCAATCAATGGTTAATTGTTCTAAACTCCATCTTAATCATTGAAACATTCTTAGAAGACGGGAATAGCTGTCTAACACAAACTATTAGCTTCAAAGCAATTTTCAAGTGATCAATATATCAATACGAAACATTCCGAGTCTACATCAAATGACTGTCTCACACAAATCATGTAATATGTTACCATGCGATTTTCACATGATCATCTTTTGACTTTCGTCAAGAATAAAGATGAACTTGGTTAAAGTGAAAGCTTACCAACACATATTTCGAGAAATATGTAAGCGAGTTAAACTCAACTTGAAATATCAAATGTGTATAAAATGAAGTCTATATAGCTATACGACTTTCGTCTCAATAGGAGATAGAATAAAAATAGACTTCTGAGTGATAGATGAGTTTAAGTCTCCACATACCTTTTGTTGATGAATTTCCACAATCTCCCCTTAGTAGTTCTTCGTCTTCAATCGATGAATGCCGTGAAGTCCAAATCTCAACCACACATTCTATCATAATCCGAGACATAGCTATAAGTAGATTAGAAATCAAGACTTATAGTATTGACAACTAAAGTTGACAAACAAGCTTGAGATAACAATGCTTGCGAGTTCGACCGAGCAGTGCTCTAACAATCTCCCCCTTTGTCAATTTTAGTGACAAAACTATCAATACATATGGATTACAAAATAAATAAACTTTGTAGCTTCTCATCCAAATGCTTGATTTCCTTGGTTCTTCAACATTACTCGAAATCTTTTTCACTTCCAAGTACTCCAGTGATTTTGAACATGGTCAACTCAGCATCATAGTTGTTGAAGATTCGTAGCCATAACAATGAGAAAACAGCTGCTCTCAATCATTGATATACAGTGTCATAGTATTATTACATAACATAAAAGTTCAATTGTATCACAACTTTGACAATAATACTAGGGTGATATGTATCATCCCTCCTTAATCAATATTTCATCTCACAATGAAAATCACTCCCCCTTACATAATGATCTATAAACCAAATGTATTTGTAGTGTGAACCACACAATAATTCTCCTCTTTTTGTCAATATAAATTGGATAAGGTACGAAAAATAACGGGATCATAATGAATTCTCATAGAGATACTTCATGACTAAAAGAGAACATATCAACTTTGTTTCGATGATTTCACATAGTCGAAACTTAGTGTATTCATCAAGGAGTTTATACAGATACAAGAAAACTCCTACAATATTCCACAACCGCACTCCCCACAAAGATTTGGCAATTAAGCACAAGTTCAATTAATAACTCTCCCCCATAAAATGTCATTCCCGAAATAACAACAAGAGCGACCTTACTTTTACAAGAAAAGAAGGATTTATTTGGGTATTAAAAAATTACATGAAACATGAATTTGTATCCAAAAAACTCAATTAAATTAACCACAAAGGAACCTTAATGATTAATTTAATTGGAAATGCTCAACATAAGAGAACTTACGGAGCCATACAATACTTTCACATAGAAGTGGATCAGGGAAGATCAATACTGCGGAATATACAAAGATTCATTCTATTTTTCATCAATATTTGCATAATGACACAATAGACTTAATCTTTGACATCAAAAGTTCATTCTATTTTCAATCAATATTTGCATAATGACATAATAGACTTTAACTTTTGACATTTATGGGACAATCATAGTTCACAGACGCAAACATACATATCCCATAACATTATTTGCAATATATGAAACCAATTGTTGATGGTGGATTTTCGAAAAAGTTCAATATCGTAAAATCATGATACTGCATGTTTATGACCTTGCTTCAGGAATGCATGTGCTGATTCATATTTTATGATCTGTGAACCGTTTCACGATCTCTGACTGAGCGAACATTCCTCTCAGAGCTATGATGAATATGTTTCTCGAAAGGCCTCCCAGCTGAGCGTTCGATGCTTCACACATTTCATCATCACCTCTACATAGAATCTTAATGATTTGGCGGTTCCCTAGACATAATGTTTGTTAGAGAGATTAACGCCTTCAGGACGTCACGCTGCACATTGTTCCCTGACTACGTAGAGAGACAGTGTATATAATCTTGATGATTGGGCGGTTCCCTAGACATAATGTTTGTTAGAGAGCTTAACGCCTTCAGGACGTCACGTTGCACGCTATTCCCTGACTATACACCCCTCAGAACGAGTATGACGCTTCAATTATCTCATATCTCGATTCTGCAATAGATTAATTCTAGCGTGTCATTCATCAACTGAATTCCTAGAAAATAATCTATTCTATCTAATTACTCCGTTCCATGGCTGATCCCCAACTGGATTCCATGGATTAGTAATAGATAACCATTTTATCTCATTACTCCGTTCCCTAAATCCCCAGCTGGATTCTAAGGTTTAGTAATAGATACTCAACTCATTTTATTACTCCGTTTCATGAATTATTCCCAGCTGAATTTCATGAATTAGTAATAAATATTCAACAATCGGGCGTCTGGGCCATCATCGAGTAAGCCCTGAGAAAATGGTGCAAGTGTACTTGACAATAATGCACGAACGAGCACCCGAACACACGAACGAGCATTCAAAAATATGGATGAACGAGGAACTTATGAAGGAAAATAATATTATATAAAATAAGCAAGAGGCGTGGGACCGGGCCCACCGGCCGGCCGGTCCCCTCTCCACTATTTTATTTTAATTTAATTTATTTCCTTTATCTCACGGAGACTCTTTCATTTGAGCAAACTCCCTCGTTTGAGCGAAACTCTTAGTTTTCCATACTTTTCATCAAACGATGAAGAATAGTGAAAAAATAGGGAAAGGTGTCACGGGACCGGGCCACCTAGCCAGCCGGCCATTTCCTAGACGTGTCCAGTCCCACACCTTACAATCCCTTATTTCCTCATATTATTATTTCCTTCATCTCATGGAACTCCATCGTTTGAGCGAAAACCCTAGTTTTTCAATATTTTCTCAAATATTGCTCAAACCATGAAAAAGTCAAAAAGTCAAATGGTCACATAACCGACTAGGCTTCTCACGTCAAAAATTAAAATACTATTATTTTAATATTCTCAAAATATCGGTCGCATGAGCAAAGTTCTACTTACTTATTTGAGCAAAATTGAGAGTTTCAGTCAAGATCAAATTCTTCTGAAAATCCAAAATATTGCTCAAACGCGCACCAGAAAATACCAAAACTCACATGACTGAGACACGGACATCATGGTGACACGGCCATGCTACCTTGATCGACCAAGTACGGCCTTTAGGCTTGCAAGGAGCCAGTCCCACACAACTTCATAATTTTGACCTAATTTTCTCTCAATTGTTCGTATTGGATCCAAACTCTTTCCAACAAACTTGGAATTTTCTCAATCAACCACCAGCTGGTCCCATGACTACCAAGGTCCGGTCCCATGACCCCTTGGTCGGTCCTTCATCTCTTCATAACTAGGTTTTACTACCTGACGCTCTCACAAGCACTATTTAATAAATGATTAAACCTTCATTTGATCATTCGTTCACCAACTGGTCAACAAAGGACTTTGGTGCATGCTCACTCAAGTACTTGGGCGCTACATGGTAGGACATCATCCCATGTAGCTGCTCCCTCCTTCACTCAGTGACCTATTTTCAGTAAATCATCAATTATCAGCAATTGATCAAAATTAGGGAACAAATGCTCTGTAAATCATAATTTTGATTGAGTTCAAACACTAATAATTCTATGTTGATCCAACAATCAACATCTGGGTTAAATATATAATATTCCGTCCATCTACCAATATTTTAATTAATATTTTATTTGGTCACGTTACCAATAATTCATCGAATGAGCAATACTTGCTCAATTACTCGAATATTGATTCAACTATCAATATTCAGTAATTTATTGAATGAGCAATACTTGTTCAGATGCTCGAATATTGATTCAACTATCAATATTCAGTAATTTATCAAATGAGCAATACTTGCTCAGATTCTCGAATATTGATTTAACTATCGATATTCAGTAATTTATCGAATGAGCAATACTTGCTCAATTGGTCGAATATTGATTCAACTATCAATATTCAATATTTCAGCAATACTTGCTTAATTGGTCGAATATTGATTCCACTATCAATATTTTGTAATTCATCGAATGAGCAATACTTGCTCAATTGCTCGAATATTGATTCAACTATCAATATTCGATAATCCATTGAATGAGCAATGCTTGCTCAGATGCTCGAATATTGATTCAACCATCAATATTCAGTAATCCATCCATCGAATGAGAAATATTTTATCAATTGCTCGAATATTAATTCAACTACCAATATTCAGTAAATCATCGAATGAGCAATATTTGCTCAAATACTCGAATATTGATTCAACTATCAATATTCAATAATTCACCGTACAAGCAATATTTGCTCAGACTATCATGATTCAATTATTAGCGTCATTCATTCGAGAACTATACGTCCCAGCAGACATGTTCAATACACGAATCATAGAGCATTCGACAACCATGCTCGACTGAACAATACTTAGACCCATCGTCTAATCAAGTCAACGCTGACTAATCAAATACATGTCTGCTTCGCAGACTCCACGGTCGTGAGACATCATTCACGTCACATGGGGGATATTAATTAGGGTTTTGGTCTGGCGGCCTATGACACGTGTGTTCATCCATGATGAGAAATGTGATTAAGTCGTGCAAGCAGTTGAGGGAGTTAGCAAAGTAGTGGGTGGACAATCAACCAAGTCTTCCCACGACCTCGAACTGGATAAACCACGATTTCCCACTTTCCCACTCTTTCACTCGAGTAACCATCACACTTACTGGAGATCAATATGTCTACTTTTCTAGCAATATAAATAAGTCTCTGAATCCACGATTGAACAACAGAAGAATTCTGATCCGAGCAATCACTCTCAAGAATTCAATCAATCGACCAGAACTTATTCGAACTCAACAGTTCACAGAAAACTTGCAGAAATCTTAAACACATTCACAATCCTTGATCATCATTGATCTCACACACTTCTCAGCTTCCCTCCTACAGATCAACCCTCTTCCCTCTTTGTGACCGAATTGACTCTGGAACGGCCATTGTCTTGGTTTAGGACGGAGTCCTATAGATTGATCTCTCGAACTCAAAAGCACTCCCGTGCAGTGCATCTGTTTGAGGTTAGGCAGTTTTCTCAGTTGAGGAGCCTCCGTACGCATAGTCGTCTCTCTACTTCCTAGAAAACCAGCAAATCGTTTTTCCCCATCAACAGATTGGCGACCACAGTGGGAGATTAATCTCTCGGTTGTAATCTCAAACTTTCACAAAATGGTTGATCTTAGGTCAGGTTCAGTTACAAATCCTAACCCAAACAATGCTAGCACTAGCAATAGTGGTGGTACTCCAAAAACTACTCCCGCTTCCAACAACGGTACTGGTGATAGACGCATTTATGTGTCTATTTTCATCTCTTTTATGTATAGTGTTAGTACCCATTTTGTACTAATTTTGGTATTTTATCCCTTGTAGGTATTTTTTGGAAAAATAGGTTTTTGCGGCGAAATTAGCTCGAAAAGTTGTTGAAGGCACCTGGGAGGACATTTGTTATTCGGACTCTCATCTTGGATAAGGGGTAACCCATTTCCAGACAGCTACTAAACACAGACCAGGACTGGTTAGGGGGCATCCTATCTTCATCTCTTGAAAACCAAATTTGGCGGGAAAGTGAACTTTCACCTGTGAAGTTTCTTGGCAGGATTTTGGACAAGATTTAGTTGGTGTTTGACGTGGATTAGGATTGCAGTTATCCCGTTTCATCATGACAGGATTGGTATATGACTTGGTTTGACTTAAAACAAGATATGGGTCGAGATTCAATGCAACAGAAGAGGAGGATTACTCGGGTCTCTGTTTATTATTTTGGGAAAACACTGAAGAGTTTTAAAGCAAGATTTGATTCTTACCAAAAAAGCAGGGATGTGTACGTGCACTGGAGCTTAAAAATAGGAATAAAATCCTTTCATTCTCGGTAGTTCGAAAACAGGGAATGATGAATTATTTACGGTAACAGGTTAAGATTTTGTTTGGTCCTTTGATGACTCAATATGGAAGTTACGTGCAAGTTTGGAGAGGATATTGTGTTTGGATTCTGCCAGGATTTAGTTACCGAGTTTGGAGAGTTTAGATAACTCAGGGAAGGTTAGAAGACGCGGGCAGAGAAATATTATCGCAGCTTGGCCGGGAAGAAAAGGAAAGATATTTTCATGATTTCTTTTGCCTGCTGTGGTATAATTATAGACTTCTAAAAGACAGGCGAGGGAGAGAGAACACTTTGGAGAAGTTTAGAGCCTTAGAGAAGCGAAAAAAAATCAACTGGAGTCGAGCACAAAAACTTTTCTTCTGCTGCGAAGAAGAAGAACACGAAGAACATAAGACCCTCGGAGTCAGTTGCAGAGGAAGACTTATTTTCAGTGACAACGAGGTACGGTTGCATCTTCCTGCAGTCACCGAAGCCCTTCAGCAACAACTCCGACTTCTATTTTAGACTTTCAGCAACTACAGAATCCGCTGCTTTAACACCTTTCTCCCTTTTAATCAACTTTTGAGCCATAAACATGTATTTTGAGATTATGATTAATATGAGGAGCTAAACCCCATTTCTGAGGCGATAGAGGAAGCTATTTTTCCAATAAAAAGTGGTATAATCTATTTTATTTATTTTATTTCAATTATTTTTATGATTATTTGCCTTGATTTATAATTGTTTGAATGATTTTTGTTAAGCAATTGTTATTTCTTTTGATAGAGCATGCTTAGCCATAGGTTTTTGATGCTTGATACTTTGGATTTACACTTGTTATTTTGAAAATCTACATGTTGCAATATCTTAGAATCAAATTAAACGCAAAAATTGAATAAATATAAATACTAAAATCACTTTGAACTTGGAAAAATAGTGGAATCTTAGCCTCAGTGTTCTTTTTATATTGATATCAACTTTGTCAGTGTTTGTTTTAAATATCAGTGATTTTTTTATATTTTAGTTTTAAAATTTAAGTCTAAAGTTATCCTTCACAAGTTCAAGAATCGAATCCTATTACCACCACTTTCACTACAACTAAAATTCACATCAATTTTTGGCGCCGCCGACGCGGACTTGTTTTTAGGGTTTTAGATTTATTTTTATTTTTATTTTTATTTTTTATTTTTTTTTATTTTTTATTTTTATTCTTTTTTACTGGTTTGGTATTTTTTTGATTCTTTTCAGATTTGGAGCGGGGCTAAAAGGAAAGGAAAAAGTGCTATAAGAGGAAAGCATCGCCCAAAAAGGAAGGAAAAGAGGAATCCAAATGAGTGAAGAAGAAGATTTTTTTTTTTATAGTTATTTTATTTATTTATTTTAGATTTTTTTTTATTTTTAAAAATTATAATTAGGGTTTTATTTTTATTTTTGTATTTTTTATTTTTTTGGGACATTGGACTTTATTTTATTTTTATATACCCTACGGAGGGTCCTTAAATATAAAACTGTTTGCAGAGAAGGAGGACAATTACGATATTGTCTCTACACCTTGGGTTCGTACACTGACACAGGAGTCAGTGGCCCGAGTCGACTACAACCGATTCATCCCCCGTCTGGAACGGGAGGTAAGGTTCTGAACACTCGCGAATCCCCTGTCAGCGAGTTACTATATTCCTTAAGGTGCATATCTGCTGAGGACCTGAATACGGACATTTACTTTTCTAGTAAAGGGCAAGGCCTGGCCATACAAGATAAGGGTTCGGATTTCATCACCATTCTCTTCTTGCCCGCCTTAGGAAAATGATACCGAACACGAACCTAAGCTTAAAATATTGACTAGAACGAGACCGATAGGGTAACGAGCTTGTAGGAAAGTCGTTCAAAAGGATTGTATTGGGTATTTTGTTAGCCTAACTCAAAGTTCAGGAAGATTACTGTAAGTCGATTAGAGCCGCCTTGTAACCCAAGGGAGCGTTGCCAAAGAGGTAGGGGTATCAAAGCTCCTCTGAGCTTCTCCTACTTCTCTTCGACTTACTTTATTCGGATAGTCCTACGAGGTTTGCTAAAATTGTACCCAGTTGCCTCTTGGAAGAGTACAAGCTGGTCTAGAAACAATCTAAGTGGAGCCATCATGCTTTTTGTTTGCTAGAAATCAATAGGGTTGATTTGGTTGAGTCGTCCTTGATTTGTGATTGCTTACCCTTCAGATTTAGGAAATTCTTGTGTATGCCTGAACGTAAAAAAGACGTCCTAGGTAGATTTGTAAAACAAAAACCTAGCAGTTCTAAGCGTCTCGATTACCTTAATCTAGAAGGTCCAATTTTCGGAGAGTCCTATGTTGAACATTCTCCTGAAGAGAGAATCCCTAATACTCCGATAGTTCCAGAGATGGCTACTTTGAAAGCTTTGTTAAATCCGACTAGGACCACTCGTCCCTCGTGTATTAAGTTAGCTGACACAGAAGCCAATTATGAGCTTAAACCTGGGACCATACAGATGCTCCCAATCTTTTTAGGGAAAGAAAATGAAAACCCTTATTTCCATGTTAGGGATTTTGAAGAAATTTGCAGTACCCTAAGAATTAGAGGCTTAGATGATGATGCTTTGAAACTTAGTTTATTTCCCTTTTCCCTGAAAGATAAAGCCAAATCGTGGCTGTATAGTTTGACTTCTGAATCAATCGAAACATATGAACAACTTACATCTGCCTTTTTCAATAAGTTTTTCCCTAGGCATAAAACATCTTCTATTAGGACGCAAATCTGCACATTCTCACAACAAGAGAGAGAATCTTTGTATAGGTATTTGGAAAGGTTCAATGATTTGTTAACACAATGTCCTCACCATGGTTTAAAAAAGTTTAGGCTAGTTCAGATCCTTTATGAGGGTTTAGATTATCCCACAATATCCACGGTTGAAGCTTTGTGTATAGGTGGGTTTGAGAACCAAACTGTTGATGCGACAATGGCATTTTTGAATGAAGCCGCCGAAAAGACCCAACAATGGGAAAATAGTAGGGAACCCCGAAAAACGATTCTTCTAAGCATAGGAAACGTTAATAGGATAGAAGGAGGCTCTGAATCAGATGTCAAAATTGCAGCGATAGCTAAAAGGTTAGAAGCTCTAGAAATGGGTCACACTAGTGGTAGATCGGAGCCTTTTTGGGAAGGCCATAATATTTAAGAGCAAGCCAATGCTCTTTATAATAACACTAGACTCGAGAATCGTCAGAAATTTGACCCATATTCAGAAACCTATAACCCTGGGTGGAGAAACCATCCGAACTTTGCTTGGTCTAAGGGCCAAAATCAAGGTCAGTTTAGTAACTCTAATGCTCCACCAGGTTTTAGTTATGCTAAGAATCCTTCGCACAAGCTCAATTTCAGAATCAGTCGAATAAGAAAATCCTAAGCCTAGAGGAGTCTCTCGTTTTGTTAACTCAGCAAACTGCAAAATTTCAGCAATCAGTAGAACTAAGTCTACAAGCTAGTAACAAGATAGGACAAGAAAATAGTCAGGCTATTTCCGAGCTGAAAACCCAGGTAGGTCTGATAAATGAGTCTTTTAGAGAAAAAGGTAGGTTTCCTATTCAAACACAACCCAACCCTAGAGGAGTTCATGAAATAGGTGCAAAACAATCGAATCAGTTGAATGCTGTTAGAACCCTTAGGAGTGGTAGAATTGTAGACAATGAGGTAACCATGCCCGATAGTGAACATACTGTAGTTCACCCCTCAGGATCTCACCCCTTAAGACCACCCATAGCTGAGGAGACCGATAAAGTTTCTGATGATGTCAATTCAGTCCCTAGGAGGTCTGATTCTGTGCCTAGAGCCCCGTTTCCCCAGCTATTAGTACCAACAAAGAAGGAATCGAACTTTAATGACATATTGGAGGTTTTTAAGCAAGTTACCATAAACCTTCTTTTATTAGATACAATTAGGCAAATTCCTGCTTATGCCAAGTTCCCTAAGGATATGTGTATGCGAAAGAGAAAACTTAGCGTCCATAAGAAAGCCTTTTTAGCTAGTCATGTAAGTTCAATCATTCAGAACACCACAACTCCAAAGTACAAAGACCCAGGTTCCCCTACCATTGCTTGTACAATAGGTAAATTCCGGGTAGAAAAAGCTTTACTTGACTTAGGAGCCAGTGTGAACTTACTGCCGTACCATGTGTATTTACAGCTAGGACTTGGTGAAATGAAACCTACTCAGATGACAATGCAGTTAGCTGATAGGTCCGTTAAAATTCCTCGAGGTGTTATCGAGGATGTTCTCATTGAGGTCGACAAGTTTATTTATCCAGTGGATTTTTTTGTGCTAGATACCCAACCTTTCCCTGACCTAGAGAACCAGATACCTGTGATTTTAGGTCGCCCATTTTTAGCTACGTCTAATGCGATCATTAACTGTCGAAATGGTGTGATGAATTTGTCTTTTGGTAATATGACTATGGAGATGAACATTTTTAATGTCAGTAAGCTACCTTATGAGCTAGATGACACATGTGTTGAAGAGGTGAACATGATAGAAGCCTTAGTTCAGGAGTCATTACCAAACATTTTGTCTGAAGACCCATTAGAAAGTTGTCTATCCCATTTTGGTTTAGATTTTGACGACACTAATAGTTGGAAAGCTAGGTTCGAACAATTACCAGCTTATGAGACTACCTTAATTCCTTCTTTAGAAGAGCCTCCTAAGTTGGACCTTAAACCACTACCCGACACTCTAAAGTATGTGTTTTTAGGGCCATCTGAGACTTTACCTGTGATTGTAGCTTCCGATTTGGATAGTGATCAGGAAAGTAGGCTAGTGAATGTACTTTAAGATAATAAGGAAGCTTTAGGGTGGACTATAGCAGACATTAAGGGTATAAGTCCTACTGTGTGTATGCATCAGATTCATTTAGAGGAAGACTCCAAACCTTCTAGGGAGATGCAACGTCGACTGAACCCTAACATGAAAGAGGTAGTTCGAAAAGAGGTGCTTAAGTTGTTAGATGCGGGTATTATCTACCCAATTTCAGACAGTAAGTGGGTCAGCCCCGTTCAGGTTGTCCCAAAGAAATCAGGTATCACTGTAGTCCAGAATGATAATAACGAGTTAATCCCAACCCGAGTGACCACGGGATGGCGTGTCTGTATTGACTATAGGAAATTGAACAAGGTCACAAGGAAGGATCACTTTCCCCTTCCTTTTATCGACCAAATGCTAGAGAGATTAGCTGGACATAGTCATTATTGCTTCTTAGATGGCTACTCCGGATATAATCAGATCGTTATTGCCCCAGAAGACCAAGAGAAAACAACTTTTACCTGTCCCTTTGGTACCTTTGCGTATAGACGCATGCCTTTCGGGCTATGTAATGCCCCTGCGACCTTTCAGCGTTGCATGATGAGCATATTTTATGATATGGTAGAACGGTTTTTAGAGGTCTTTATGGATGATTTTTCAGTGTTTGGTTCATCTTTCGATGAATGCTTACATCATTTGACATTAGTGTTGACTAGGTGTAAGGAAAAGAATTTAGTGCTTAATTGGGAAAAATGCCATTTTATGGTTAAATCAGGAATTGTGATAGGGAACATCGTATCCTCTAAGGGTATAGAGGTAGACAAAGCCAAAGTTGATCTTATCAAGACTTTACAGGTCCCAAAAACCGTAAAAGATATTAGGTCATTCCTAGGGCATGTAGGATTTTATCGTCGATTCATTAAGGATTTTAGCTTGATTTCTAGACCTCTTTGCAATTTGCTTGCAAAAGATGTCAAGTTTGTCTTTGATGATGCGTGTTTAGAAGCTTTTGAGAAGCTTAAGAGTTTACTCACTACCACCCTCATAGTACAGGCACCTAACTGGAACCTACCCTTTGAGATTATGTGTGATGCTTCAGATTATGCTATAGGCGTTGTGTTAGGACAACGATAAAACAAATTACTTCATGTGATTTACTATGCTAGCAAAACTTTGAATGATGCCCAACTGAATTATACAACTACCGAGAAGGAACTGTTAGCCATCGTGTTTGCCTTGGATAAGTTTAGATCCTATCTACTAGGTTCTAAGGTCGTAATCTATACCGATCATGCTGCTTTGAAATACCTTTTGTCTAAGAAGGATACTAAACCTAGATTGATTAGATGGATCCTCTTGTTGCAAGAATTTTCTCTAGACATTAGAGACAAAAAGGGTGCAGAAAATGTAGTAGCAGATCACTTGTCTAGGCTAGTTGTTGATCATTCTAATGATTCCCTTCCTATAAGGGATAGCTTTCCTGATGAACAATTGTTTTCTGTTTCCCAATCACCTTGGTATGCACATATAGTGAATTATCTTGTTACTGGTCGAATGCCTCAACATTGGGGTAAACAAGATCGTTCTAGGTTTTTAGCCGAGGTTAAGCATTTCTTTTGGGACGATCCTTATCTGTTTAAGTATTGTCCAGAACAGATTATTAGGAGATGTATACCTGAGAGTGACCAGTCCAGTATTATCTCCTTTTGTCATGAACATGCATGTGGGGGTCATTTTAGTGCTAAAAAGACTGCTGCTAAGATATTACAGTGTGGATTTTACTGGCCTTCGTTGTTTAAAGACTTCCATAGTCATTGTGTTTCTGTGAGCGTTGCCAGAGGTTAGGAACCATTTCCCATAGAAATATGATGCCTTTGAACCCTATTTTAGTGATTGAGGTCTTTGATGTGTGGGGCATCGATTTTATGGGTCCATTTGCTAATTCTTTTGGTTATCTTTACATACATATCGCTGTAGACTATGTGTCTAAGTGGGTTGAGGCGGTTCCGTGTAGAAAAAATGACCACAAGGTCGTAGTCCAGTTTTTGAAAGAAAATATACTTACACGTTTCGGTACGCCGCGAGCTATAATTAGTGATGGAGGTTCACACTTTTGTAATAGACCGTTTGCTCTTTTAATGAAACAATATGGTATTACCCATAAAGTAGCTACCCCATATCACCCACAGACTAGTGGTCAGGTAGAGGTTTCCAATAGGGAAATTAAGCGTATTCTAGAGAAAACAGTTAATCCTAATAGGAAAGACTGGTCGTCGAGGCTTACTGATGCCTTATGGGCTTATCGTACTGCGTTTAAAACACCCATTGGAATGTCACCCTATCGTTTAGTTTTTGGCAAGGAATTTCACCTACCTGTTGAGTTAGAGCATAGAGCCTACTGGGCTATTAAGCAGCTAAACTTTTCACTTGACAAGGCAGGAGCTCACAGAAAGCTCCAGCTCAATGAGTTGGATGAGATTCGTAGAGATGCATACGATAGTGCTAAGAAGTATAAGAACAAAATGAAACTTGTGCATGATAAGAATATTTTACGAAAGTCATTTTCTCCAGGTCAAAAAGTTCTTCTGTATGACACTCGTTTGCATCTATTCTCCGGGAAGTTACGCTCTCGGTGGACCGGTCCTTTTGTGGTCCGTACTGTTTTTCTTCATGGCGCTATTGAAATTGAGACACCATACGGTAGTAGTTCTTCAAAGGTTAACGGTCAGAGATTGAAGCCCTTTTTAGATCCTTTTCCTACAGGTGATGTTGAGGAGGTCCCTCTGGAGGACCCTGTTTACCTTGATTGACCATCGAGGCGATTTGTATGTTGTATATTATTTTTGTAGGTTTTTGATTCCACTTCACCCAGGTACTATCTTTCCGACTTCTCTCTTTACTGATTCCTCATGTTATTTATACTTTTGGTACTGTTCTGTAATTAGAAACATTGAGGACAATGTTAGATTTAAGTTTGGGGGTGGGGTAGAAACTTTTTGTTACTTTTTGTTGTTCTAAATAAACTCCAAAGCCTAGAAATTTATGCATATTAAGGATTGCACTAACTAATCTAAGTGGATGGAAGCATTTGGGTTTAAGAGTTGAGGAACCAATCTGATTAGATGGAAACATCTAAAAGAGTCTATTCATAAAAGCACAGAGCTCAGGTGTTAGAAATAACATGATAGTTTCGCCATATCTCGTTGAGTCCTTTTCATTTCTATTTTTTTATTATATTTTCTTTTAAAAATATGTTTCTCTAAGTGATTAGGTGGGGCTCACGATTCAAGTTGTTACCAAAGCTAGGGTGAAATAGAGTGATTGAGATATCATTAAAAAAAAAAAAAAAAATGGCGCCGTTGCCGGGGAATAGGATTCGATTCTCGAACTTGTGAAGGATAACTTTAGACTTAAATTTTAAAACTAAAATATAAAAAAATCACTGATATTTAAAACAAACACTGACAAAGTTGATATCAATATAAAAGAACATTGAGGCTAAGATTCCACTATTTTTCCAAGTTCAAAGTGATTTTATCTAGTATTTATATTTATTTAATTTTTGCGTTTAATTTGATTCTAAGCTATTGCAACATGTAGATTTTCAAAATAACAAGTGTAAATCCAAAGTATAAAGCATCAAAAACCTATGGCTAAGCATGCTCTATCAAAAGAAATAACAATTGCTTAACAAAAATCATTCAAACAATTATAAATCAAGGCAAATAATCATAAAAATAATTGCAATAAAATAAATAAAATAGATTATACCACTTTTTATTGGAAAAATAGATTCCTCTATCGCCTCAGCAATGGGGTTTAGCTCCTCATATTAATCATAATCTCAAAATACATGTTTATGGCTCAAAAGTTGATTAAAAGGGAGAAAGGTGTTAAAGCAGCGGATTCTGTAGTTGCTGAAGGTCTAAAACAGAAGTCGGAGTTGTTGCTGAAGGGCTTCGGTGACTGCAGGAAAATGCGACCGTACCTCGTTGTCACTGAAAATAAGTCTGCCTCTGCAACTGACTCCGAGGGTCTTATGTTCTTCGTGTTCTTCTTCTTCGCAGCAGCAGAAAAGTTTTTGTGCTCGACTCCAGTTGATTTTTTTTCGCTTCTCTAAGGCTCTAAACTTATCCAAAGTGTTCTCTCTCCCTCGCCTGTCTTTTAGAAGTCTATATATATACCACAGCAGGCAAAAGAAATCATGAAAATATCTTTCCTTTTCTTCCCGGCCAAGCTGCGATAATATTTCTCTGCCCGCGTCTTCCAACCTTCCCTGAGTTATCTAAACTCTCCAAACTCGGTAACTAAATCCTGGCAGAATCCAAACACAATATCCTCTCCAAACTTGCACGTAACTTCTATATTGAGTCATCAAAGGACCAAACAAAATCTTAACCTGTTACCGTAAATAATTCATCATTCCCTGTTTTCGAACTACCGAGAATGAAAGGATTTTATTCCTATTTTTAAGCTCCAGTACACGTACACATCCCTGCTGTTTTGGTAAGAATCAAATCTTGCTTTAAAACTCTTCAGTGTTTTCCCAAAATAATAAACAGAGACCCGAGTAATCCTCCTCTTCTGTTGCATTGAATCTCGACCCATATCTTGTTTTAAGTCAAACCAAGTCATATACCAATCCTGTCATGATGAAACGGGATAACTGCAATCCTAATCCACGTCAAACACCAACTAAATCTTGTCCAAAATCCTGCCAAGAAACTTCGCAGGTGAAAGTTCACTTTCCCGCCAAATTTGGTTTTCAAGAGATGAAGATAGGATGCCCCCTAACCATTCCTGGTCTGTGTTTAGTAGCTGTCTGGAAATGGGTTACCTCTTATCCAAGATGAGAGTCCGAATAACAAATGTCCTCCCAGGTGCCTTCAACAACTTTTCGAGCAAATTTCGCCGCAAAAACCTATTTTTCCAAAAAAATACCTACAAGGGATAAAATACCAAAATTAGTACAAAAATGGGTACTAACACTATACATAAAATAGATGAAAATAGACACATAAATGCGTCTATCAAATACCCCCAAACTTATTATTTGCTAGTCCCGAGCAAATTAAAACTACAAAATAAAATCCTAACTCACTGTCGCAGGCATCGTCAGTAGCACTTAGCATGTGCAACAAACCTTTAAACCCCTAGGTGGCCCTAGTGGCCGAGTTATAGTCTCGGGAGGGTTTACCAGAGGTGTACCCACAAAACCTTTACTCCAGACCCTAGCTATCTACGCAGAACCTTGGAATGCACTAAAGAACCTCCTTGGTTGGCATACTTATTGATTACGGGAGGAAGTACCCTGATGCGAAATTCCAATTGTTGTATATGAGTTTGTACTCGAGTATACTAAAATTCATATATAAGTGACAGAGCTCTACTCAGATAGTCGCACTATGGACATCAATATCCGGAATCAAACAAATCACATGAATAGATTAAGAAGATGGATATAGAAATAGATGGTTGCGAATGGACTTCAATGCCAAGATGAACCTATGACCTAGTGGATTGAGATACTGGTCTGGACTAATATCAACACAGCTGGCATATACAAGGGAACCAGTGGTCGACTTTATAATAAACCTTTATTTTTTTTATTTTTTTTAACGACATGATTAGATCTTTTGGATCCAAGCGCATGCTTCTTGTCAGCAGATTACATGGTAATTCCCGTGGATCCTGCATTCCACGCTTGTTTATGCGACGGAGACAGGGAGAACACACACATATTGCTATCCAAGTGTTATTTATTCCGATTGGTCTAATTGGTCTTTTTTTTTTTTTTTTTTTTTTTTTTTTTTTTT
>JAJJMB010000061.1:2817881-2835623 GCA_023531105.1 Papaver atlanticum
TTTTTTTTTTTTTTTTTTTTTTTTTTTAGTTTTAAAATTTTAGTCTAAAGTTATCCTTCACAAGTTCCAGAATCGAATCCTATTACCACCACTTTCACTACAACTAAAATGCCTCCGTCCGCACAGTCGTCTCTCTACTTCCTAGAAAACCAGCAAATCGTTTTTCCCCATCAACAGATTGGTGACCACAGTGGGAGATTAATCTCTCGGTTGTAATCTCAAACTTTCACAAAATGGTTGATCTTAGGTCAGGTTCAGTTACAAATCCTAACCCAAACAATACTAGCACTAGCAATAGTGGTGGTACTCCAGAAACTACTCCCGCTTCCAACAAAGGTACTGGCGGTACCATTCCTCCTCAAACCAACATCGGAAGTAACCCTCTCTTCGGTCGGTCTCCTGAGGAAATCAGAGAAAATCCTCCTACCATAGCTGATCTCATGAAGGTGCAAGAAACTCTCGCCAAAAATCAGACTGATATGGATACCACTCAAAAGGAGTTATACAATTATCTCAAAACTCTCACAGATAAAATGTCAGAGAGAACTCAGAACGGATCGTAGAAAGGAAAAGCCAAAGAAGCTGATCCCGAAATCTCTCCAATTCACGTGGTGGATGATGATGAAGTCCACAAAACTGCAGATAACCCACCATAGAAGGAGTCCGCAGGTTTCATCACTCGTGAAGATTATGAACGCTTTCTGGAGGATCGAGGAAAAGACAAAACACCATCTGTTCACCGTCATCAACCTCCATATCCTGCTGTTACACAAAGAATTCCTCTCCCGAAGGGCTACACTTCTCCAACGTTCACACTCTACAATTGAACAGGGAATGCCCGATAACATGTTTCTCGATTCCTGGAAGCATTAGGAGAACACGAACACAACCATGTCATACGCCTGAAGGAATTCTCAAAGTCTCTGACAGGTCGAGCATATACTTGGTACAACAATATCGCACCAGGGAGCATCACTAGCTGGGAGAAATGGTTAATGCTTTTTACCGGAAATACTTCTTCATCTCAGAGCAGATTACTCTCTCTGATTTAGGAAGAATGCCTCAGAAGAACAATGAACATCCGAACGACTATGTAAAGAGGTTCAGAACCCAGGCCGTGGATTGTCATGACCCGAATGTCACTGAACAACAACTGGTGGACTTGTGCATTAACGGAATGATCTCGGTCTATAGAGCCTTGCTGGAAAATCTCCGGTTCCAAATTTTCTTAGAACTTCATGAAGCAGGCAAACGATCAACAACTACTGCTCCAGCCTTACTGGAGAGAACAAGAGTTACAAAAGTCGAGGAACCGCGAGAAACTCGAGGCAGTGCCAGGCGCATGATCAATAAGCAGTATAATCTCTAACCTTTCATGAATGTTGCTGAAGGAAGCAAGAGGAAAGCTGAAGCACAACAGCATAAGAATGCTCCTCCAACGTCCCATCCTATAAAAACATCAAGGAAGGACAACCAAACTCGAAACGCACAAGCACCGACTCAGCGTCAGCAGAATGACCAGGAAGAACCAGACTTTCCTTTTCCCATTAAAGAGGCGATCAAGCTATTGGAAGTCTGCATTCAAGACGGTGTGGTCAAACTGCCTCCCGTTAGGAGAGAGCCGACAGAGGAAGAAATGGAGAATCTGCGCTACTGCCGCTTTCATAGGTATGTCAGTCATCCAACAAGTGATTGCATAACTTTGAAACGCACATTCAAAGAGAAGGTCGATTCATGGGAACTAGGGACTGAAGGAGTACACAAGAATCTTCTCCCAATTAGAACCTTCACACTCTCTGAACAACCAGTCAAAAAAGCAGTTCAGTCATTGATCGAGCACATCTGCGAATTGCTTTATCTGTCAAAGGCTCAAATGAAGGACATGTTTGCGGCTTTGAACCATATAGCGTCCGGGAAATGTCTGTCCATTCCAGAAGCACTCCCTGAACCTCCGGTCACTGACAAAGAGATGTATGACTGGGGACTTCTTACCACGGTCAATCTCAAAGGAAATGAATTTAGGAGGGCGTTGATCGATGTTGGCACGGATATCAACATTATCCCTTTGAAGACTCTAAGAGCTGCAGGCATCACTCGACAAGAAGCCACTCATGCTCCTGTCTCAGTTAGAGATCACGAAGGAATATCCAGGGATGCTTATGTGTTTTTTAAGTTGTTGTAAAAAGTGGTAAGTAGAGTTCGTTCAACTCGAACTTGTGAAGGATTTTTTTTTAGACTCAAATTAAATTCAACAATTAAATAAAGTTGTATCAAGAATATAAAGAAAACACCGAGACTCTGGATTCCACCATTAACCAATTAAGTGATATAATCTAACCAATATTCATGCAACTCTTTACGTTTAAAGTGATTCTAATATTTTGCAAAAGTAGACCAAAAACATAAGTCTAAGCATAATCTATCAAGAGAAATCACAATTGTTTAAGAAAAATCATTCAATCAATTCTCAATCAAAGCAAATAATCATATAAGAAATTGCAAAAATAATTAAAATAGAATTATACCACTTTTCATGGAACAGTGGCTTCCTCCGTCGCCTCGGCTAAGGGGTTTAGCTCCTCATATTAGAAATATGCTCAAAAGTTGATTTCATTGATCAAATAAGGTGTTTTTATTAGAAAGGACGAGCTATAGTTACAGAAAGCTTGTTGTAAGGAAGGCAATGGTCGCTGACAGTATTAAGCAAAGACAGTCAAAAACGATAACAACTTTCTGTAGTTGAATATAAGACTTCTTATGCGACGGTTCAATGTGGGTCGAAGTTCTTCGTGTTCTTCGTGACTGTTCCATGTGCGTCTTATATTCTTCGTGTTCTTCAGCTCCAGACCAACAGAAAACAGCAGCAGGTAGCTTTATGTTCTTCTTGATTTCTCACTCCTCAGCCCTTCTATGCCCCCCAAACTCTTGACACCCCTTATATATGACCCAAACAATCTATTTATATCAAAAATACCGATTAAATCTCTCAAGAATCTTCCAAAATCTCTTCCTTTCTCTTCACGGCAAAGTTGCGGCAATTTATTGTTTTAGGATTTCCACGTGTTTCTGAGCTTTCCTTTTGATTCTAAACTCTTCCTTAGATATATATCAAGCTTTGGGAAGAAAATCTTTCCTTTAATCTCTCTAAAATTTCCTAAAACAAGTCACACACGTGACTTTCCATATTTTGCTGTTGAGATAAAAATTCGTCGATTGAGCCCAGTTTAATCGATTTAAACACCCATGTTAGATTCCTAGACCCATAAGGAGTCTACCCTATGAAAATAAGTGATTTAATCGACCTCAAACTCCTCCAAATCACTACCACAAAAATTGCCAGAAAACATGCTTTACGGTTTTGGTTTCCCTCCCAAATTCAAAATTTGAACGTGAAGGGGAAAGGTTACCCCTTATCTAATGGTCGCCCCTTATCCGTTGCTGGAGTCCGCATAACACTCGTCCCTTGGGTTGCATTTATCAACTTTTTGAGCCAATTTCGCCGCAAAAGCTTATTTCTCCAAAAACACCTACTAAGAGATAAAATACCAAAATAAGTACAAAAATGGGTACTAACAATATACACAATAGAGATGAAATAGACACATAAATGCGTCTATCAGATGCGTATGGTTATATCATTCTCAAAATGAAAACTGGTTCAACCTGGGCGGAAACTAAATTTCACATAATTAGGGAGGACCCAGGATATGATATGATCCTCGGACGTACGTGGATTCATACTGAAAAGGTAACTCCAACATCTTCAATTGCACATTTCTCTGTTGAAGAAAGCTCTGATTCGGAAGAAATAGAGGATACTCCATCGTTCGAGCATCTGGAGAAAGTCAAAGCCTTGATAGAGCTAACACAAAATCCTTAAGAAAACGTGCATGCATTCCTCAAAAAGTTCCGCACTCAGGCAAGTCTTATTCCCCCTCATGCGTCCATATTATCAACTTTCAAACATGCTTCTCTGGTCTGGAGGCTTCACTCCACCAACAACTTAGCTATTACAAAATGCTACGAATGGATAACCTCACCTCAGCAATATTACACGAAGTGGTTGGATACGGAGCCTCTCCGAATCGAGCATCTCACTGATACAGTCATTGCTGAAATAATGACCGAACACAACAAGCAATATCCTAGATATTCTCACTTACACGAGTGTCCATATGTGCCGCAAGATTAGAAAGCTTCACAAACATGAAATCCCACTGTACGAGGAATTCCGAACCAGCAAAAAATATTCAGGGCACGAACGATCAAGCCTAACAAATTTTATGAAGGGGATTTAGTTCTCAAAGCAACTAAACGCAATCTCCATTCTGCAAGAAAATCTAACCGGGAAGGGCCTTTTATGATTGCTAAGTCGATGGTTGGAGGATACCACAAGTTGGCTGATATGAAGGGCAAGACGAGTGTACCAGTGATACAGGAGAATTGGCTCAAAGCCTTTGACGCCTGAGACATTCAGTGTTTTGGGGTGTTATGTGTTCAAGGCACGAATGAATGCTCGAGACACCTAACGCATTTTAGGATTTTCTTTCACATGTATTTTTAATTCCTCCAAAATGTTTGCAATATTTGCATCCAGTATTTGAATTCAGCAGTTTATTAAAGTTCTTTTATTTAAAGAAAAATCTCGATCAAATCTAAAAGAAAATCCTCAGTCACTCACTTATCCAAAACCAATCAAAGAATCAAAACCAAAATAAAACCTCACATCTTTCAGAAGTTCAAGGTTCAAGAGATTATGGAAGGGAAACTAAAGGAAATCAGCAAAGTAAGATTTTTGCTTTTCAGAAATCTTCAAGTCTCGCAAGGCTGCTTGCTCCAACTTCAACTCTTCAATCAATTGGGTGATCTTATCCTCCTTCTTCATCACAGCATCACTTGTCAGAGGTACATTCTTCTCGACTGCTTCTTCATGGCTTCAATTCTCTCACGAAGCCACCCCACATTGAAACCTAGTTCCTCAGAATTCTTCAAGTTGTACTCCCAATCAAAGAGTACATCTGTAGTAATAGAACTTCTAGCTCTGGTTCGTATATCATCTATAACACGCAAGATAGCTCCTACTTTCCTGGTTAAGAAGTAAGCACGTTTTGGGTCTTTGGTAACGACGATGTGACTATACATCTTCCATATCTTCTCATACAAACCAGCATACCCAGTAGCAATGCTAAACCCACCAATAAATTCATGATACATGAGCAACTCACCAAATGGAGGATCAAAAGCAATCCCTGCATTCGAGTATTTATGGACGATCATACGAGCCTCGACCATTGGAGCAGGTTCTTCTATCAGTGGAACAGTGGCAATTTGGGTTTCCGTCTCTTCGAAAACTTCAGTAGCAATCTCTTCATGACCCTGAGGTGCATCGGTGGTTATGCCATCATTTTGGTTCGTCATATTGTTCGAATCATCATTGGTTCCATTATTCTCAACTTCGGCATTTGGCACCTAATACGAAGATTACATGAAATTAGAACGATTCAAGCATGGAAACCAAAGGAAATCATAAAATCCAATATGTAAGTGAACTAACACTATTCAAGTTCTTTACTATACATTCACAATATGGGCAAATAGTGTGAAAGTCATAAAAGAACGTTTTACGACAAGTTCACCTGAGGAGATTTTATACTGCCATGTATAATACGACGAACTGGGAGCAATTGGTGAAGAATATAAGGTTGAGTTATATACCATTCTCTTCGTATGGATGTACTTTACAACATATCAAAATTTTATAACAATTGGATAAATGAGCAAAGAGATGTGGCCGAAACATTGGACTACATGACAGCTGAATAATTTCTGGAAGTCTCCTGGAAGTTTACTGTTTCGCCGATTTCGGCCCCTAAACATGCTCAAAACTCAAAATTATTCTATTCTAAAGCTTGGAAATTTCATGGGAATGAGAAAACTGGGGTAGACCGTAAAAATCCGACATCGTACGAAGATTCTACAGCATTTTTACTAAGAAGCTGAATTTTGGATTTTCTGGTGACGTATTTCGGCAAAATTTCTCGTGTATTCACATGGATTCTCATTCATTCATTCATTCATTCATTCACAAATCAACAATTTTATACTTCTATGAAGAGAGTACAGGAGGAACACTTACTTGAGGGGTTTCTAAGTCGCTCGAAGGATTGATGTTATCGAAACCATTATTAGTAGCATTATTATCTCCATTCGGTTCCAGGTTTTGAAGGATCTCCATCTCCTCATTCCCCAAGGAAGAATGCGCATCATCAACATGTTGTTTATCCGCGATAATATCCTCCTGGATACATCAAAAACAATTATTATTATTTCATTCAAGGAGATGCCATATCGCTTGCACGAAAGAGATACTTACATCGACTTCTTCATTAATGTTGGATTCATGAACTACTTGCCCAGGAGCAAGTTGAAGACCGTCAATGCTCGATGGAGCAAAATTCTGAAATAAATTAACAAATATTGGTTTTGTGATCCTAATTACGCGGATAAGAAAAAACCGTGATGGAGGGAGCATTGACAACTCACCAAAGAAATAGCTGGGGACTGCACACTATTCGGTAACATCCTGTAATTCTTACTTCTGAGTTCTCCGCCTCGAGGACTTTCTTTAATCTCCGTGAAATCCACATTAATTCGAGGTCTCACTGCACGACCGCCCTGTGATAAAATTAATGGAATAATTAAGAAGAAATTATTATGTCTTTATAAAAGTCATCAGAAGAATACTTACTTGTGAATATCCTGGAAGTGCTTTTCATTTATCACCACTGGAAGGATACTTCAATCTCGTTCGATCAGAAACCATCTCAACAGAAGGAGGTTCTTGTACCGGAGTTTGAGCAGCAATTATAAAATCATGTAAACGATCAAGTTGCTGATTCCAGAAAGTTATATAACTTGGAGTTGCATAGGCGACCCGGTCAGAGCAAGTGTACAAATATTCACGCCCATTCAGATGCGTACAATCTAAAGAAGCTTTAAGTCGGTCGACCGATGGCTTTTCTTTCTGAACATCCGGCACACACTGATCAAGACCCATTTGTCGAGCTGCTCTATCGATGTTATATTCCTCCACCAGAAACTGTCCATATATTACTGATACTAAGTAACCAGGAGTACAACTCAATATGAAGGATCTCTCACCATCACTCAGGTCTGTACCGGATTTCAAAGTGACATTTTCTTCAACATCATTAAAAGTGATCAACTGTGAGACAAAAAAAGGAATCGACACCCAAGGACGAAAGTTAAACTCAGACTCATTGTCCAAGACACTGGTGAGGCGTGTCTTGTGTCAAGGCTTCTTTGTAGACCAACGCATAATCCTGGCATTATCCTTCTTAGAGAGAACATAACGAGTATCAACATTTGGTCCTTGCAAGATGCTACAAGGGATTGGTGCATAATTCTTGAAACGCTCCCACAATAAGGCTTGGAGAAACATTGTATTAACATATGTTTCAACTTTCATAAAACCATTGGAAACACGGGAATCCACGACCAGGGAATCTAAATTGGAGACTAGTGAACCCAAGAACAGACTACCAACGGGAAGTTTCTCACCTTGATCTATCTTAATAGAAAAATGAATCACGAATGGCTTCAGCAAGTTTCCATTATCTTCAAATACATCTCTGGATAACCACAGGCACAAGAAAGCGGCAATGTTTAATATACCATCCACAGGTCTTTCAGGAGTTCCATCTCTCGGCCACCAGTGCTTCAACCATTGAGCATAACAAGATTTACTGGATAATTTGTTAATATCATGCATCGTAGCTATCAAGGCATCAGATATTACATTCTCATATGCAGAAAGCGCTGCAGGAAAATTACCTGTGACTGGAAGATGCAATAAAGCAACCATATCCTCTAAAGTGATGGTAAATTCTCCCCACCTGCATATGAAAGTATGAGTAGGAACACACCAGCGAGCAAGAAAAGCTACTATACCTCTCATATCATGGTAAATCGACAAATCTCCAGCTGTTTGAATAGCTCGTGTCACCTGTGCACGATCCAATATGGGCCTCACATGATTATACCCCAACATATGTCTTGCCCATCCGGAGAAGTCTGTTAAAGGTTTTCGGGAAAGCTTGAAGTCTATTTGTGAAGCTTTATAATGCCCTCCTTATAGACAGAAACGAGTGATCGCTCAAGGAGACACCAATTTCCTCTGAGCAATATCCATGGGATCAATAAGAAGACGAAATGAAGAACCTGGGAGACATTTTTTCAGGCTTATATTGAACCACAAAGAACTCGTCATCAGTGTTTGGAATATTCTTTGTTCCAAGTGCTTTTTCTTCTTTGTCAACGGAAGTTCCATCTAGAGAGGTATCATTTCTTGAAGTTGCATCTGTGGAAGTATCATCTCTAGAAGTATCATCTTTGGAAGTGCTATCATGGGAATCGGTCATCTTTGCAAAGTTGCTGAAACATCCATACAACATTTCTACTTCAGTATAACATTCGTAGATGCGAATTTCATCAAAGCGGTGGAATTAAAGCACAAAAAATAATAAGGATGCTCACATTAGCGGCTACAAAAACGGTAACTCTCTAACTCTTACCTGTTTACAGTTTCACTAGCTGTAGTGACTATAACACGAAAATTTCAAGAGTCTGTTTGCTTCTTTGAACCTACAAAGACGAACAAAAAATCTTATTATTCAAAATCATAATTTGATTTTCATTTGAGCAATTCACGAAATTTCCATCATGTGAGCAATTCACATAATTTTCACTGTGTGAGCAACTTCCACCGAGTGAACACTTATTGATTTTCGTACATACACTATTAAATCACAAAATCTATACAAACAATATTTTATCAAAATTGTTTACTTCTAACAATTGCTAGAAATCAAAATTCGATTTTACATAAACTTTAAATCATGTATTTTTTTTATAAAAAAAAACGTGAACAGATCACGTAAATTTTAAAAAAAAATGTGAGTTAATAACTAAAAAAATAAAAAAAAAAATCGCTTGAACGAGTGTTTGTTTATCAAACAGGGTCTTTTCTATTTTTGTAAAGGTCCACATATTCTATTTTTGTAAGGGTCTTTTCTATTTTTGTTTTCATGAAAATTCATAAACAAAATTTTATCACTAGACACAAGTTTATTCGCAAAAAATCTCTCATAAGTTAGGGATTATTGTTCGTTTGTTAAACCGACGGACGGACCAGCGTCAATTTCATAAAACAAATTCTCATAAAACTTACGCATGCATGTGAACATATGAGGTTTATTTTATTTTATTTTTCCATGAACAATTCATGAACTTTAAAAAAAAAAAAAAAAAATTTTACCTGGTTGGTGTCGTCGCCGGGATTTGTCCGACGGTGATCAACGGCTGTCGGCGGCGAGAGCTCCGGCAGATTTTCTTTTCCTCGCGGACGTGAGGGAGATTAAGAGAGATGGTCGGTCGGTCAAGGGGAAAAAAATAAAAAATTAGGATCTCTTCCCTTTTATATCAATTTTATTTTCAAGAACCTAATAAAAAAAGGATTTCCTTTTTGGGTCCGGGCCCGCAAACGTTAAACCGACCAAAACTGGACGTCTGATCGTCCAAATCAGCAGTGCTTCATCTCTTGTGCTCACGGGACTCTATCATACTGTCAGGATCCTTATCCGGGCATGTTAGAGCATAGCTCGGTTGAACCCACCAAGCGTTGGTATGTCAAGTTTGGTTGTCATATTTTAGTGAACCAAAACTCATTTAAAGAGTCGCTTGATTATATATGCTAGAGTCAACTTCGTATAGGTTAGCTTGAAAGTATTTGGATATGAGACATTACAAGTATTACGTGAAGACTTAAAGAATGTGAAGAAGTAAGGAGCTACAACGACGACATCATCCTTCCACTTGAGGTTAGTAATATTTGACTTGAACTGTTTCATTCCCTAACGTATCTTTCAAGTCGTGCATATTGAAAACATAACTGCAAAGCTATGAATGATTATACTCTAGTTAGACATAATATTAAGGAATACAATACGAAGTATAACGCTTATCCTTTGAACTTCGTATATAAGACATCGACATAATCGTTTGAATGCTATTGTGATTATGTATGGGTATGAGGTTAAGATTTCATCCTAGGAAACAATGTTTTTACATAGTTTAAAGGAAGTACATTTCATAAACTTGTTTTATGAATCGAAAGGGAAATCGCTAGGCTTATTGGTATTGTTATTCATTGCAAATCTTTTGAACTACCAATATGTGTGTTTAGTATAACCGCTCATGACTTGCTTATGTTCTTGGTAAAACTATTCACAAGGCCTGACTTTTGTATTGGTATGACTTTTATTAGTGAAACCGATCTTAAGTAATCACCTGAGATGGTATGATCGATTTGTTGTAATTGGTATGACCAACTCTAGTCATTGGGGAACCGATCCTAGTAAGAGGTGCAACCGATCACAAAATGGGAATCAATCCTTGTAAGAGGTGAAACAAGTTTTTAGTTATTAGGAACCGATCCTATGAACATGTGCAACATGTTTTTAGTTATTGGGAACCGATCCTATGGACATGTGCACCAAATACAAGTTAGATACCATATATATGTGGGAACCGATCCTAGTACCTAGTCAACCAAGTTTTGGTAACTGGCGTGACTAATTCTAGTACCCACATGGAGGTAGAACCGAAACTTGTTTTGGTAGAACCGTGAAACCCATGTTTGGTAATTTGATAGGATAATCAATCAGATAGTTCTTGGAAGTCAAATGAACCAATTCTAAACTTGTTTGGAAGTGTGGCAAATCGGTTCCAAGATTGTAAGTATGAAAAAGGACTTACAAAGTAAAGATGTCGACATACTTTGAACATGTGCAGTAACGCTTATCTTTTATTGTTCAAAGATATTCCTTAATAGCTAAAGGAGAATCCCGGATCGAAAATAAATTGAGAATCTTTTAATTAAGGTTTTTAATTTTATACTTGGAAAATAAAAATTAATAATGTGCATTTACTAATTGGAGATTTTCTAGTGAGATTTCGGTCAATATTTGGACAAAGCATTTCCAGGAATTATGAAAACCGAATTTGGAAATATATTGCATATCTTGAGAATATTTTCGGTTTTGGAAATTCCTTGGTGTCCAAACTTCCTTGGTCTATAAATATTGAAGTTTGTATTTCGAGCAAACTAATCCTCAGAGTAAGCAAAACTACCTAGTTGTGTTGTTACTGGTGGAGCCACCTATTCGGAGAGGAAAGTAACCTAATTAGGTGAAATCTCTTATAGCCGCTCGGTTTAAAGACTTCTTTGGGATTGAGAAGCTCTATTAGTACCGTTGGTGGGAAACTAGATAATTGTAGTTTATTATTAATTTTCGATTGATTTGACTGACTAACGGTTGTTGAACTTTGATTGCACCTAGTTTGTTTATGCTTGAGAATCTTCTCTTCTAATATAAGATTCACTCAAACTAGATCGAAGTTTCGACGGGGATCTTTAGGCTGCTTGTAGATCTAAAGACTTCTTGTGATAATCCATTGTTAACATACTCCGTTATGCGTGTGATTGATCACAAGAGATTCAAGTTGATTGTGTGCAGGTGTTTATTGAAGATCTAAGAAGATTTGAAGACGAAGAAGATTTCTGATTTGGGTTCATAATCTTTGGTGTGCACAATACTTGTTTCGGGTAAAGAGGATCCAACTATAATCGGTTTATTTTTGTGATAGATTGGATTGATTAGTTGAGTAGATCAGCATCAATACAATTCTTTGTGATTAAAAGTATTGATTGCAAAATCTTGGCAATTACTTTGGTAGTTGTTATTTTATAGATCTAAGGACCTGACAAAGGAGTTTATTGGGATAAACGGAAGATCCTTTTGTCAAACTCATATCACTTGATTGAAAAGATTTGTTACCGAACAAATTTGTTGTTCCTTTACTGTTTGGAATACGAACCAAAGGAATTGGTCCAAGTGCGTGACTTATTGCAAGTTGGAGGTGCAGGGATACAGACGGAACTATGTGAACTATAGGTTTAGTTTCTTGGTCTCAACTATACGAAGTTGGTTTAGATTTTGTGTAACGGCTTAATCATGAGAGTATTCAATTCTGGACAAGGTCCCGGGGGTTTTCTGCATTTGCGGTTTCCTAGTTAACAAAATCTTGCTGTGTCTTTTACTTATCTATTTCCGCAATTATAAGTGTTTATTATAATTAGAAGTAAAATACACAAACGTTAATTCCTATTTACTTGATAGCAATCCTATTGTGTTTGGTTATGTCCGAACCTTTTATCAAGTAAACATACTTTGTTGTTGTATTGTCTTGATCTCGTATCCATAGACGATCACACGAAGTGTGAACCGATTAGTTATATTTTCTCGACTCAGTCCATAGACAATCACTTTCGGAGAAAGGACTTATAGGTGGAAAAGTTTTAGATTGAGATATATTTGGGTACCCTCGTCTTTTCAGGGCATTTGCTCGTACATGACATCATTGAAGCAAATCGGGGATTCTGAAAATGCCTTTGCACGACTAAGTTCAACTACTTATCTCGTCCACTGGAAAATCACCATCTAGTGCTTACTGCGGAACATGACTGTCCCTCACTAAGCAGGGGACTTAATGTTGATGGTGGATTTTCGACAAAGGTCAAAATTGTAAAATCATGATACTGCATGTTTCTGACCCGGCTTCAGGAATGCATGTGCCGATTCATATTTTATGATCCGTGAATCGGTTCACGATCTCTGACTGAGCGAACATTCCTCTCAGAGCTATGATGAATATGTTTCTCGAAAGGCCTCCCAGCTGAGCGTTCGATGCTTCACACATTTTATCATCACCTCTACATAGAATCTTAATGATTGAGGGGTTCCCTAGACATAATATTTGTTAGTGAGCTTAACGTCTTCAGGACGTCACGCTGCACGTTGTTCCCTGACTACGTAGAGAGACCGTGTATAAAATCTTGATGATTGGGCAGTTCCCTAGACATGATGTTTGTTAGAGAGCTTAACACCTTCAGGACGTCACGCTGCACGTTGTTCCCTGACTATACACCCCTCAGAACGAGTATGATGCTTCAATTATCTCATATCTCGATTCTGCAATAGATTAATTATAGTGTGTCATTCATCAACTGAATTCCTAGAAAATAATCTATTCTATCTCATTACTCCATTCCATGGCTGATCCCCAACTGGATTCCATGGATTAGTAATAGATAACCATTTTATCTCATTACTCCGTTCCCTAAATCCCCAGCTGGATTCTATGGATTAGTAATAGATACTCAACTCATTTTATTACTCCATTTCATGAATTATTCCCAGCTGAATTTCATGAATTAGTAATAAATATTAAACAATCGGGCGTTTGGGCCATCACCGAGTAAGCCCCGAGAAAATGGTGCAAGTGTACTTGAAAATAATGCACGAACGAGCACCCGAATGCACGAACGAGCACCCGAACGCACGAACGAGCATTAAAAAATATGGACAAACGAGGAACTTATGAAGGAAAATAATATTAAATAAAATAAGCAAGAGGCGTGGGACCGGGGCCCACCGGCCGGCCGGTCCCCTTTCCACTATTTTAATTTATTTCCTTCATCTCATGGAGACTCCTTCATTTGAACAAACTCCCTCGTTTGAGCGAAACTCTTAGTTTTTCCATACTTTCCATCAAACGATGAGGAATAGTGAAAAAAAGGGAAAGGTGTCACGGGACTGGGCCACCTAGCCGGACGGCCATGCCCTATCCGTGGCCGGTCCCACACCTTACAATCCCTTATTTCCTCATATTATTATTTCCTTTATCTCATGGAACTCCATCGTTTGAGCGAAAACCCTAGTTATTCAATATTTTCTCAAATATTGCTCAAACCATGAAAAAGCCAAAAAGTCAAATGGTCACATGACCGACTAGGATTCTCACGTCAAAACTTAAAATATTATTATTTTAATATTCTCAAAATATCGGTCGCATGAGCAAAGTTCTACTTACTCATTTAAGCAAAATTGAGAGTTTCAGTCAACATCAAATTCTTCTGAAAATCCAAAATATTGCTCAAACGCGCACCAGAAAATACCAAAACTCTCAGGACTGAGACACGGACATTATGGTGACACGGTCATGCTACCTTGACATACCAAGGCTGGCCCTTAGGCTTGCAATGAGCCGGTCCCACACAACTTCATAATTTTGACCTAATCTGCTCTCAATTGTTCGTATTAGGTCCAAACTCTTTCCAACCAACTTGGAATTTTCTCAATCGACCACCAGCTGGTCCCATGACTACCAAGGGCCGGTCCTATGACCCCTTGGTTGGTCCCTCATCTCTCCATAACTAGGTTTTACTACCTGACGCTCGCACGAGCATAATTTATTAAATGATTAAACCAGCATTTGATCATTCGTTCACCAACTAGTCAACAAAGGACTTTGGTGCATGATCACTCGAGTACTTGGGCGCTACATGGTCGGCCATCATCCCATGTAGCCGCTTCCACCTTCACTCAGTAACCTATTTTCAGTAAATCATCAATTATCAGCAATTGATCAAAATTAGGGTTTCGAACAAATGCTCTGCAAATCATAATTCTGAGTGAGTTCAAACACTAATAATTCTATGTTGATCCAACAATAAACATATGGGTTAAATATATAATATTCGGTCCATCTACCAATATTTTAATTAATATTTTATTTGGTCACGTTACCAATAATTCATCGAATGAGCAATACTTGCTCAATTACTCGAATATTGATTCAACTATCAATATTCAGTAATTCATCGAATGAGCAATGCTTTCTCAGATGCTCGAATATTGATTCAACTATCAATATTCAGTAATTTATCAAATGAGAAATACTTGCTCAGATGCTCGAATATTGATTCAACTATCATTGTTCAGTAATTCATAGAATGAGCAATACTTGCTCAATTGCTCGAATATTGATTCAACTATCAATATTCGGTAATCCATCGAATGAGCAATGCTTGCTCAGATGCTCGAATATTGATTCAACCATCAATATTCAGTAATCCATCCATCGAATGAGCAATATTTGCTCAATTGCTCGAATATTGATTCAACTACCAATATTCAGTAAATCATCGAATAAGCAATATTTGCTCAAATACTCGAATATTGATTCAACTATCAATATTCAACAATTCACCGTACAAGCAATATTTGCTCAGACTATCATGATTCAATTATTAACGTCATTCATTCAAGAACTATACGTCCCAGCAGATATGTTCAATACACGAATCATAGAGCATTCGACAACCATGCTCGACTGAACAATACTTAGACCCATCGTCTAATCAAGTCAACGACTGACTAATCAAATACATGTATGCTTCACAGACTCCACGTTCGTGAGACATCGATCACGTCACATAAGGGATATTAATTAGGATTTTGGTCTGGCGGTCTACGACACGTGTGTTCATCCACGATGAGAAATGTGAGTAAGTCGTGCAAGCAGTTGAGGGAGTTAGAAAAGTAGTGGGTGGACAATCAACCAAGTTTCCACACGACCTGGAACTGGTTAAACCACGATTTCCCACTTTCCCACTCTTTCCCACTCTTTCACCCGAGCAACCGTCACACTTACTGGAGATCAATGTGTCTACTTTTCTGGTTATATAAATAAGTCTCTGAATCCACGATTGAACAATAGAAGAATTCTAATCCGAGCAATCACTCTCAATAATTCAATCAATAGACCAGAATTTATTCGAACTCAACAGTTCACAGAAAACTTGCAGAAATCTTAAACACATTAAAAATCCTTAATCATAATTGATCTCACACACTTCTCAGCTGCCCTCCTACATATCAACCCTCTTTATGACCGAATTGACTTTGGAACGGCCATTGTCTTGGTTTAGGTAGGAGTCCTACAGATTGATCTCTCGAACTCAAAAGCACTCCCGTGCAGTGCATCTGTTTGAGGTTAGGCAGTTTGCTCGGTTGAGGAGCCTCCGTCCGCACGGTCGTCTCTCCACTTCCTAGAAAACCAGCAAATCGTTTTTCCCCATCAACACCAATAAAGATTAATACTACAAAATCATCTTCCAAATAAACTTTAGAATTTAAATAAATAAATCTAAAAACATTGCAAGATGAAAATATTTGGCAATAGCAATGTGAAATCACAACATAGGCTATTCTAAACCCTATTAATCCTTCTTAAAACACAAAAATAAATTCTCATAAGAAGTTTCCTAGACATTAAGATAAAACTCCTAAGAAGATCAAAACTGAAGGTCTTCAGACATAATCAGCAACCAGAGATCGAACAAAAAAAAGTTCATCAGCAGCTTTCTTCAGTTTGGTTTTCAGAAATTCAAGATTCTTTGTTGAAATTTCAAGCTGTTCACGTACAACCCCAAAATCTCGAAGAAGATTTCCTACCAATTGAGATGACATCTGAATTGGAAGTTTTTTTCATGATCAACTGCATGGTAGCGGGTTATGATAACAGGATTCTCATGAAACTCGAAAACTTTGACTTCTTTACCTTTGTCTCACTTTTTGCATCCATCCATTGTGCACACCACAAAATTTCAAGAGAAATATAGAAGTTACGGAACGTGTATATATCAGGAGAAAGAGTCCATGATATATATACAAGATTTTCATAGGGAAACCCTAGGGTTACTCGTTTACGTTCGGTAAGGGTCGGGTGCACAAACGTTCGTGGTTATGAACCAGGTTCAAAACCAAGAAACCGATAGAGCCAATTCTTATAATAATGTTTTTGATAAAAACAAATTCTAAAGACAGACATCTTAGCTCAGAAATAGAGCACAAGGCAATTGTTGATGGACAAAAAAGCAACTGTCATTGAGGGAAAATAAAGTTTATTCAAAGTGGACGACAAAGAGAAAAACTTCTCAAGAGATATCGATCATTGTAAAATAACTGGAGAAAAGCTCAACAGTAAGATGATTATTTTTTTTTTTTTTTTTTTATGAAACCGAAAGCAAATACAACACAGACCACTTTGTCAAGAAGAAGAGCTTCTTGACAATTATGAGCATCCTCACACGGTCTAAAAAAGGATGCACATTTGTAAGCAGCCAAGTTGTCATTTGACGAGCAAATAGCTCATCAGAGGTATTGACATTTTCCCTTCTTCTTACATGAGTATCATCAGGAAAATCAATAAAAATAGTCTCAAGAGAATTAACAAGAGGAGGACAAGAGATACCTGAAGCTGCTGCCTTCCTTGCCTTATTAATGCTGCGCTTGAGTCTATTTATACTGGTCCTTAGTTCTGAAACACGATTATTGATATGAATATGCTCAGGAACTTTTGACGCTTTTGATCCAACACTTTCCTTAGTCACGGAAGAAGAGTTTGAAGAAGTTTTCTTACTCATTTGATCAAAAAAGCAGTCATTTTTCCGTACAACACAATTTTTGTCACAATTGTAAAAAAAAACCTTTGTGTTATCTGATGAGATTTTTTTTTAATTGTTGTAGTAAAAAGGATTCGAACTCTAAGACTTGTGAAGATTTTTGATTTCAGACTTAAATAAAACTAAAAATAAGAAGAAAACTTAATTTAAAATTTGATTTCAAGATATTAAAATAGACCAAGGCTCCGGATTCCACTATTCCTTCTAGTTGATTGGTTTACAAAGATATTTCTGAAATTATTATTAAGCTCTTTTTCTCATTAATTCACTTTTAATCTATAAGGTGTCCAAAT